>JADRCD010245253.1:0-10874 GCA_019843815.1 Montemys delectorum | reverse complement strand
TAAATAAAGCTTCTATGAACATAGTGGAACATGTGTCCTTATTACATGTTGGAACATCTTCTGGGTATATGCCCAGGAGTGGTAGAGCTGGGTCCTCAGGTAGTACTATGTCCAATTTTCTGAAGAACTACCAAACTGATTTCCAGAGTGGTTGTACCATCTTGTAATCCCATCAGCAATGAAAGAGTGTTCATCTTTCTCCACAACCTCCCAGCATCTGCTGTCACCTGAGTTTTTGATCTTAGCCATTCTGACTGGTATGAGGTGGAATCTCAGGGTTGTTTTGATTTGCATTTCCCTAATGACTAAGGATGTTGAACATTTCTTTAGGTGCTTCTCAGCCATTCAGTATTGGTCAGTTGAGAATTCTTTGTTTAGCTCTGTACTCCATTTTTAATAGGGTTATTTGTTTCTTTGGAGTCTAACTTCTTGAGTGCTTCGTATATATTAGATATATCAGATGTAGGATCGTAAAGATATTTTCCCTATATTTCTTTAGAGCAGATCCAATCTTCCTTGTCAAGATATCAGCAGTTTAGTTCATATGAATCAGCAGCTGTATCTCAGTCCACTCTCATACACCATTCATGAATCAACAATGTCAGTTCCATCCAAAAGAAACTGAAGTCCATGGAAGTGACAAGAAGCGGCCAGAATACCACCAGTTCTTTGGTGCATTTTTAGATATAAAGTCACAACATGATCAGCAAGTAGTAGCAAATTGAACCAATATCACAAAGTGTCATCACTAAAGACCAGAATCAACAAAGCCTAACAATGACTAGCAATGAGTGGCAAAATACACCAATACCACACAACTACATCCACTGCTTGTTCGGTTACATTTATACCCTTTCCAAACATCACATGTTCTCTCAAGAGTTCGTTCTAGGAAAACATCACATGCCGTTTGTCAAGGTTGCTCCCAGGAAAACACCATGTATCTGTTCTTAGCAAAACACCCTCCCACATGTCTCCTTCAGCAAAAGTTCCTCTCATAATACAGGAAAATATCACGTGACACAAGTAAGTCTTCAAAGAACCTGGAAATGTCCACTTAACCCTCTGGTTTCTAATTTTTTTCATTCTCCTCTTCTGTAAAGTTCCCTGAGCCCCTTTTGGGAGAAATTTGATGAACATATCCCATTTGAGATTGAGTTTTCCAAGTTTTCTCATTCTCTGCATACTGTCCAGCCATGGGGCAGGAAGGAGCTTCTATGACGAATAAGACATTGATCTACAGGTGTAGCAGAATGTCACTTAGAATCATTTCAAAGACTTGTTCTTTAAGCAAGCAGAACAGTAGTAACTTTTTTTGGTCTAGATGAACTATCTAATCTCAAGGTTTTGGCCAACCAGGCAATATCAAGCATACAACCCAACCAGATGTTGGTTGGTTATTCCTGCAAGTTTTGTGTTACTTTTGTGCTGGTATATCATGCATACAGCTGATTACTATAGATAGGAAGTTTTGTAGCTATATTGGTGTTTACCTTTCTTTTTGGTGATGTACATAGTAATTAATTCCACAAACATTATTCAATTGGGGTAAAGACAACAACTTTACCCCTATTGAATAGCTCTTTCTGAGTTCACTGAGTTATGTAGGTATCCACTTCAGGATTTGGACCTTCCTGTCAGGTTTTTTTGTTTTGTTTTGTTTTGTTTTGGGGAACAGCCAATAGCCTTCGCAGAAGCTTGGGTTGCTTGGGGCATTTCTATGGGTCTCCTTTGGTCAACAACTCAAACGTAATCCATTTCTGGCACTTGAGGTTTCATTTGGCGGCAAGAGATTTCTAGTTGGGGATTTATCTAACTTGTTATTTGATAACTGCATATGTATTTCTTTCATAGATGCATATTTTCAAAGAAACTTCTACTTTAGCAGGATTCCATCTGACCCCTTAAATGGTGCTTAATTTTAGCTGTCGCTTTCTGTATTCCCTCCCTTTGCCCCCTTTACTCTGTCTGTCTGTTTATTTGTGTGTTTTTCTAATGCCCAGGCAGCCACCTTTAATTTGTTTATCCCATTTATAAACTTTTTATAAAAGTTTGGCAATTGTAATAATATATTATTAACCTGAGCATGCAAATGGAATATAATGGAAATTCTTGAGATATTCTCATATGAATATTATTAATGAATTTTTTTTTACAAAAGAAAAAGATAATTTATTGAAGACAGAAGGGTCATTTCTTCATATAATGTCATAACTTAGAGATTTTAGAGATTGTTCTGAAATTTTAAAAGTAAATGATGAGATATAAACTCACACCTTTTACCAAAATTAATTCACAATAGATGACAGACCTAAATATAACTCTATGAAAGTGTTTGATGAGCTGTGAGACTATCAGTCTGTGTCTGTACCTGGCTTAGAATTTGCTATCTAATACAAGCTGGTCACAGACTCTCTGCTATCCCTAATTCAACCTCTAAAGTGGCAGGATTACAAATGAAAGCCATCATGCTTGGCTCATGCTTTCTAAGTAGTAAAAATAGGAGGCAGTTTAGAAGACCATGTAGTCAGCAATGAAATCTTAAAGTTTATTTATTTCAACTGTATGTGCTTTGAATGTTTTCCTGCACATATGTAAGTATACTAACGACTGAGGAGGCCAGCAGATAGTGCGAAGAGCTTCTAGCACTAAGGTTGGAAATAGTTGCAAGCCACACTGAGGATGTTTTAAATAAAATATCAGAAGTTGTATCAAAACAAAGCAAAACCTAAAAACCACAAATATAGACACACAAAAAGCAACTGTCAGTTTGAACCTTGCTAAAATAGAAAATATTGGCTCTTAAAAATAGTTTTAAAATCAGAACAAAAGACACAGACATATTTCATACTACATTTATGTTCAATATATTTGTAGAAATCTTGACAGAAGCAATAATAATTATACTCTCTGAGTCAAAAGAAAAAGACAGAGAAAGTTAACTCCCCCAATCAAGGAGGGTACCTGTTGGAAAAAGATAGGGCAGGTAACAGGACAGAAAAATAATGGTGAGTGAGATAAGGAATATTAAGTATATATATGTTAAATTGTCAAAGAATAGAAATACTAAAGAAAATTAAACCTAATAAAAAAGAGTCATATAAGTAATAGTAGTAGATTTTCTTCCAACAATCATTTCCTCACTAGCCCTGGGTAAGTAGCTAGGTTTCTAGGTCAAGATATGATTACCTCCTACTGAATAGAACATAAGTCTAATTGTTAATAGTGCCAATATTGTATCTTTAAGGATGTCTTCCCATTTGGGTCATTGCTATAGTTTATAGGCATCATGGTTGGATAGGACTACTGATTGTTTCCCTCCCATAGAAGCTTACATAGTAGTTTCTGGTATTATGAAAGTAGACTGCAAGAAAGAGGCTCTCAGGTTAAATCCAGTCATTAATAGATTCAGAAATTACTGAATTTTTGGTCTGGAGGGAGTGGTATCTTCAGTAAAGTCTTACCTTTACTTTTGGGAGACAATCAAAGACAAAGGATAACAGCAGTAGCTTATATTGCTTTGAGAGTCACTTAAAGTACATTAACCAACAGCTCAAGCAAATGATTCTCATGGCTTATATTGGTTGTTTTTCGGTTTGGTTGGTTGGATTTTGTTGCTGTTGATGTTGCTGTTGCTGTTGCTGTTGCTGTTGCTGTTGCTGTTACTGTTGCTGTTTGGTTAAATTGCATGAGGAACATTGTCAGTCCACTTAGCCCAACCTCAGTATGTTCAGGCTGCATTGTAGAAGAAGGGATGGATAGATTGGAAGAGCAAGAGGACAAGGAAATTTGTTGAGAGATGGTGTCTCATAGAAATGACAATGAAACTATATCCAGGATACTTTAATACTATGGCTGCTTAAATAAGATATGAGCAAAGACAACATCAACAGACAAGCTATTATGGAAGTGCAACATCATACAGTCTCCCATTTCTGGACAAAGAGCTAGGGCTGCTAATTAACGGCTGCTGAGTGATGGAGAACTAGCTTATCCTAGGGAGGACACTTCTAATTGGTTTATCTCTGAAGTAATATACATCCAAGCCATACTAAATGAATCCAGCATACTGAATTTACACACACACACACACACACACACACACACACACACACACACTTCACAATAATAAAGAAAAGGAGGTTATCAAATTGAGAGGGAATATAAGAGAATGGGAGGGATTGGAAGAAAGGAACAAGGGACAGCACATGGAGGGAGGAATAGCAAATGGGGTGGAGTAATTATACTTGGATTTGAATTTTTAATAAAAAGATAAATTTTATAAACTATATAAAATATCTTATAAATTTCATCAAGATAAAAATGATAGAAATAACATTTCAAAAGTATTTCACCTCATCCTTAACTAGAAATCTGATAAATGAAATATAAACAGGTGTAACTGTACACCTATAAGGACAGAAGGAAATGAAAACAAGATTGACAATCACATGGTGGCTCAGTGCAAAGCAATGGGAATGATTCTTTTTCTCTGCAAAGAGCATAAAGCAATATTATAACTTCAGAAGACATTTCTCAGTGTATTACAAAACACTAATATAATCTTAGTAAATGAATAGCAACAATATTTGAAAGTTTTAATAAACTTATTTGAAAATCTGTGTCCACACACAATCTTCTACCTAAAACTTTACAACAGACTTGCTCACTCAAATTCATTGCATATTGACTATATTTTTGGAAAGATGAAAATTCATAGAAATGATATAAGTGTACTGGTTGCCGAGGGTTTCTTGACTGGTGCAATTGAAAGACAGGAAAATTTTAGTGAGGTATAATAATTTCATTGAAAAATTTTAATAGATATGTGAAACAGTACATTTGTCAAACCTCATAAAAAGTTATATACATTGAGAAAAACTCAGTGAATATTGGGGTGTTTAGAAATATAATACAGAATTGCCAGATCATACTAGTCATATTGTAATTGTATGAATTAATTGTAGAAATTTACTGGCTTAGTAATTTTGGAAATAGTAGCTCTCATATGTCTAAAAGTGAAAGTAGCTACACATAAAAACTGTTTTTGAGTCAACAAAATTATGTGCCACAGGGCTAATGAGTAATACTTCTTTGATTGCTATATGTACATACTACACCTGAGATGTTAAAATAACAAATGATGAAACAGGTTTATGAAGACATTTAATGCTTAGATCTTAAGTGATATGGTTTGTACCAATTATTAACCTGACAAAACTACACTCACCCAAAAGACAGACTTTTTGTCATAGCCCTGGGCAGTTCTCTTTATTGAATTAATTAAGGTGGAAACTCCACTTATTGTTGGTAGCACTGTTCCCTGTCTGGGACCCTGGGTGGTATACATGGTGAAAGGGAACAGGGCAGCAGGTATTCCCTTGTCTCTGCTTCTTAAAGTAGGGCTAATACAGTAAAATCATATACCTAAAGCTACTGCCACTGTGACTTTCCCATCATGATGAGTTGTATTCTTTTATTTATAAAAGATTTATTTATTTAATGTTATTCACACACTGTAGTTGTCTTCAGACATACCAGAAGAGGACACTGGATCCCATTACAGATGGTTGTGAGCCACCATATGGTTGCTGGGAATTGAACTCAGGACCTCTGGAAGAGCAGCCAGAGCTCTTAACCTCTCAGCCATCCCCATGAGCTGTACTCTTGAACAATGTGCAGAAATAAATCCTTCCTCCCTTTAGTTACTTTGTCAGTTTGCTTTATCACATCATCAGAAAAAGAAACTAAGGTGAAGCTACAGTTATAGCAATGAAGTTTTCCAATGTAAGGCTCAGAGCTCTTAGAAGAAATTTCTGGCATAGGAATACCACAAGAAACATAAAACAAGAGTGAAACATTGTTTCGTACTATGATGTAAATGGACAACATAGGAAGAATGAGAATGAAACCAATGATCGACAATCTACAGGAGTCAAGTACATTTCAACAACAAAATCCACAACAATTTAAGTGACAGAGTTATGTGTAATAATGTATAATCATGAGTCAAGATAGAAAGTGAATACTTGTAATGTGTGCTTATATAAATATCTTGTATCTAAATAAAATAGATAATACAAGTCTTTTTCAGATGATTTCTAAGTAATTTATGTAAATAATTTTTCTTAAGAAGATGGAACCTAGGTCTCTAATCTTTACCTGTAGGTTTCAAGTAGTGAGTGCCTTCCAAGACCTAAGATATGCTTGAGTGGTGACGAGGAAACAGATGGAGATTAACCTCACAGTGGAGACATGAGGTGCTACCTGTTGAGGTCCAGGAATTATTCCATAGACTACCCAAACTAGTCAAGCAGAAATAGTTTATTGAACATACATCCCGGGACTCATCATTCAGGCATGCAGGTCAGACTCAAGTGCTAAACCTGTGACCCTGGCTGTTTCCCTGATGCAGCTTATAATCCACAAAAACTCATAGCTACCATAAACATAGCAATAATAAACATAACAACCATAAGAGCTCATACACAGATGTAGAAAGTGTTGCCAGGAGGATGCAGTGATGGGCTCACGTACAAGCTTATTGTAGCTAACATAAGTAACAAAGCGTTTCTTACTGACCTTTGTTATGATTGACTCTAGAAGAGTGTGAGGATCTGGGGAATTTCCAAGAACACCAAGACATAGAATTTAACAAGGTTAATGGTTAACTAGGCATGAGAAAGATTCTCTGTAAGAATGTAAGATGGCTGAATATAGGTATAAAACAAAATGGCTATAGTGGTGTCAGAAATGTAGTGGCTACATAAGCCTTAACGTTACCAGAAGAATAAGAGGAAAAAAAATTTCCAACCATCCCATCTAGACATAGACTAAAAGGAAAGGACACATCAACTCAATGTAAGACGTAGGTTAGATCCTAGATTACAACTGTGTTAATATCTATGTAAATTAATAATACTTTATCATTATTAGCCCATCAAATATGATACACAGCATTAATAATATTTGTAATTGATAATAATAGGTGATACTGTGACCAAGTTAGCTTGAATTAATTACACTTTCTGTAAAATTATCTCACATTAAATTTCCTGAAAATTATATGAAAATATTTTACATAAAAAATCATTTACATAATTATAGGGTATTTTTATATTTTTGAATCTTTTATTTGTGAAGGAAATGTTACTCTTAACTTTTAAATTGTAGTTGGCAGTATATGCATGAAATTAGGTGAGAGCACCACAATTTAACTATGATTATCTATATGTGGTAAAATTATAGGAAATTATGGTTCATTAACAAATATCTACATTCATAGTGTGAGCTAAAAATTATCTCCACAATCAGTAATTTTCACACAAACAGTTATTACGAGGAGGATAAAATATTGTCAATCAAAATCAGTCTTCCCCTGAGAACTATTCTAGCAGTAACAGTAGTTATTCAGATTAACCTCTTTGCCTTCTATCCTCAGTGGATACAGCTTTATTATTACATTGAAATGCCTCTAGGGATAACCTGAAATTTCACATAAATTTCAATTAAATACTATCTCTAGTACTTTCCTTGAATGTATAATTTTCCTGTGAGTAATGTAAAGACTTTACTATTGTTCCATGTATAAAGAAATCTTCCCATCCCCCCTTGTTATTATGTTTTATCTTGATGTCATTTGGAGATATTTAGAATCACCATGGAAACACATATCTGGTCACATGAGTTTCCAAAAAGACTTAACTGAAAATGGGAGAACGACCCAGATTGTGGGTGACACTATATTATGGCCACAGTATCTGTCCTGAATAAAGAAAGGAAAGTGGACTGAATACCAGTGCTCATCTCCAAGGAATGAAAACTGACACTCCTATCATCCCTGCTTGCTAAGCTTGAACATGCAATGTCACTTGCTGCCTCAATGCCCTGCTGCCATGCCTCCCCTACCATGATGGTCTGTATCCCCTTAAAATACAGGACTAAATGACACAGCTTACTCTCAGGTTGCATCTTGTCAGGTATTGGGTTACAGCAAAGAGAAGGATGACTAACACACACATAACGCTTAGGTCTCACACATAACAGTTTCATAGGATAAAGAGAAAAGAGAGACAGCTAATGATAACTTAGTACTTGGCAGCAACTAGATGACAGGTTGAAAATGGCCTAAAAACCTACTGCCAGGGCTTGGCACATGCACCTTTCCTTACTGCCAGGAGTGACTAATGTTTAGAAGGAAATGGAATCCAGGATACATAAGAATCTTATTTCCCAGTTTCTAGTAAGTCAGTGTGACTAGTTTACCACCTTTTCTATTTTGCAGGCAGGTGTCCTACTTCACTCCTTCCCCACTCTTATTTGATAGGGTCTTATTTCTAAATCATACTTCTGAATTTATGTCTGGTCTAGTCCAAATGAATAAATCTTTTTAGTCACATCATTTCCAATACACATTTTATTCTCTGAAATATTGGAAATCTGTTCAGATCCCTACGGTATCTCCAGTAATATGAGTTCATCTCTTTTAAATGATTCAATGGAGAAGAATATTGGCCTTTTAGTGAATTGAAATCGTTCTAAATACCTAAAACCTATTATTAATTATCCGTAAAACCCAATGAGAATGTGTAATATAAATCAAATTACTACATATTAAAAGGAATTTGGGATTTGTGAAATTATTTGAGTTACTCTGTTGTGAGGTGTATCCTACATGTCAAGCACTGACCTTTATATGAACTAGTTCAAGTAATAAGTATTCTATAAGGTCTGTATGCCATTTAAAAGGAAGTCTGGAACCTAGAAGTTACATTGTATTACACTAGAAAGTATATTATTAAAAAATTCTTATCACAAAAAGAAATATTAAAAAAATACATTGAGTGCAGAAGAAAACTTTCAACCCTGATCAAAGTAGAGAAGCAACCAATAACATTCTAAGATAGCTCTGAGTATCTGGAAAACATTCTACATTCAAATCTAAGAACTTTTACAGGGATGTTCCAATAACTTTAGGTGAGGTCAGCACAGTCTGAAGTTTACAAATTTCCCAGTCAACTGACTAGTAAATGCCACAGACAGAGACTAAGCTAAGTAGAGGGAAATATTTGAACATTTATACGTGCATGGAGTTATTTCCCCTTGTTTTATCTTGTTTCAATTAAACATGGTTAAATAAGTATATAATGTACATTGAGTATATTCTCCTCATAATACCATCTTTCCAACTTCTTCATTCCTCCCTTTAGTCTACCTTACCCTGCAGGAAATTTTACCTCTATTACTTGTTATACATACATGGCAGAATGGTTTCTTTGTACATGTAAAGCATAAGACTAATAAATGAAAAAAAAATGTAAGGCTTACCTTTCTTGTATTGACTTAATTTGCCTAATATTTTTATATTTAGTCATGTCCACTGCCCTGAAAATATATTACTTGTGTTTCTTTTGATTTGCATATATAAAGTGTATTTCCTTTATTCATCTTTTATTGTTGAATACTTAAGTTGATCCCATGCGTTAGAGCTTCAGCAAAAACTCTGTATGACACCAAAGTATTTCAAGGCCTGTGAGAATTTAAGCATGACGTCTCTGTGCCAGGTATGGATACCTACTGGATACAGTTGTGCATCCATTAAACACCCACAGACTTTCCTTACAGAGAGACTCACATATTACTATATGTAGAATATAGTTTTAAAACTATTTTATTTCAGAAGGTAATGCAGTAAAATAGGTATTGAGGATCACAAATGGTTATTTGTTTCTTTGTGGAAACATTCCAAACATGGCCAGAAGGATGTTTTTGTGAATATCTGAACAACAGAAAACTAACCATCCTGGGATTGTGTTTCAGTTATCAATAAGCAGGTATTTTGAGTTGATTTTTGTTGCTGTTTATGTTTGTTTTTGTTATTTTTATTACATTTTATTCTGTTTTGTTTGCTTTTTTTGAATCAAATTTATAAAGACTTAAAGCATTACTTTTCAAAATTAATACATATTTTTATTACATGTTCAAATGTCTTTTGTACATATAGTATACATAATATAACTATATATAATATATCCCTTTATGAAGAAAAGGAAAATTAGGATGTTTGTCTGTAGCATGTTGCTATCATGTATTACCAATCTAAGGTTCATGTACCATATGGTACCATATGGTACCATATGGTAGCTACAGATG
Organism: Montemys delectorum; assembly: GCA_019843815.1. Classification (NCBI taxonomy): domain Eukaryota; kingdom Metazoa; phylum Chordata; class Mammalia; order Rodentia; family Muridae; genus Montemys; species Montemys delectorum. The sequence continues at coordinate 722 of JADRCD010245253.1, read as the reverse complement.
TAACTCAACATAAAATTGTAAACTTAGTACAAACATTATTGAATATTTCTGCATTTTTCTGTAGTTTGATTGTGGGGAACTTTGCAAATGATAATATTGTGTGAAACTGTGGAAAAATTGGACACGCCTCCAATCAGTTATATGGAAAAAGGCTGAAGAAGAGTTTTTATAGATACATAATATTCATACTTCTTAAATTAACTAAATATACTGCTTCTCTTACTTGAAATAGCAGTTTTGATGTATCAACGGATCACTAAGTCAAAACAGGTAGCCACCCCTATATAATTGCCTGCTCTTTTCAGTATTAATAGTTCATTGTCTGTTTATCTCCTGATGTTCACTTGAACATAATCTGATAATAATCCCCCCCCAAGAAAATACTCAGTAGAGAAGGAAGAAAATAAATGTAAACTGTTGAATGGAGAGGCCTTCTACAGATACCTATATTGTAAGAGTCAATGATATTCATATGCCTCATCTTAAAAATTCCATGAGGCAAATAACTATTAAAACTCATCCACCTGGAATGGATATTTAGATATTGATCTCAGGAATAGGCATAGTGAAGTCAAGGAATATAAAATGACTGTAGCAGTAGTAGGAATGTAAATCCAGAAATACATATACACATTATACTGATAAAGAAGAGAGCTAGGTAGGGAGAAAGAAAGACTCTCTCTCTCTCTCTCTCTCTCTCTCTCTCTCTCTCTCTCTCTCTC
>JADRCD010245232.1:0-15039 GCA_019843815.1 Montemys delectorum | reverse complement strand
TTTGTTAACAAATGGAAAGTAAGTGTCCCTTGAGCACGGGGATGGTGCATGGTGCTAACCCCTCATGTGGAAACTGAGAGGCAGGAGCATCATGACAAAATTGAAGCAAACATGTTTTATTTACTTATATCTAGTCTAGCCAGGATTGTATAACAAGAACTTGACTCAATATGCCAGATTACAAAAAGAAGTAATCAACAGGACATAAAACAATAAATAAAATGAAACAGAAAATTACTATAGTGAGTACATACAAATATATATTTGAAGATTTTTCACTCTAAATACTACCGAAGAAAAAGGCATTACTAGGTCGAGAAAGGTTGTTATTGAAGTTTAGACTACCATTGCAAGAACCTCATTAGACAGAAATCATGATTAATAACCATTCACCCTCTAAACCTAAAATCATCATGCAAATTGAAAAAGAAAAAAACCAGAAGTTGAGAATCGCTTTGAAAATCCTGAGAGGTTGGCAAATCAGATAGACTTGGTAATACAGATAAGGCTTTACAGACATGCTGGTCTCCTAAAGCTTATGTATTATAATTCACATTAAAAAATATCAATGTGTTACATGGTATATAAGCACTAATAAGTGAATATTAGCCAAAAAAAGTAAAGAATATACAGGATACAATTCACAGAACTCATGGTTTACAAACTGAAGGGCCCAAGTGAGGATGCCTCAATCCTACATGAGAGGGAGAAGAAAACAATCACAGGGCGGAGAGGGGATAGAGAGGGAAGGGGAACATGATCAGGTATTGGGGGTAGAGAGTACAGGAATGAAGCCCTGAGTGCCAGCAGAAAGAATGGAAACAGGGAGGAAGGAGGTGGGGGGACCCTCTAGAGTGTACTAGACACCTGGGAGGTGAGAGACTTTCAGGAATCCAACTTAGAGATCTTAGATGAAATGCCCTACAGTGGGGAGAGGGAACTTGTAGAGTCCATCTCCAGTAGAAAGACAGGGCATCAAGTGGAGGGATGGGATTGTTATACCACAGTCAAAAACTGTGACCCAGAATTGTTTTTGTCTAAAAGAACTCAAGAGAAAAGCCTGAGGGAAAGGAGGTTCAGTGACAGGCTCAAAATGGGATCCATCCCAGGAGAAGGCTCCAAGGCCTGTCACTATTACTGATGCTATAGTATGCTTACAGACAGAGTCCAGCATGGTTGCCCTCTGAGAGGCCCAACAATGAGCTAAAGGGTCAGATTCAGATACTAACACTCAACCAATGGACAAGAACAAGGGACCCCTGTGGTTGAATATGGGAAAAGCTGGAAAAAGCTGAGGAGGAGGGTGACTCTGTAGGAAGACCAGATGTCTCAACCCCAGAGATCTTTCAGACATTAAGCCACCAACCAGGTAGCACACACTAGCTGATATAAGGCCCTCTGATACAGATACAGCAGAGGATTTCTTGGTCTGGCCTCAGTGAGAAAAGATGCACCTAACCCTCCAGAGACTTGAGTCTTCAGGGAGCGGTGAGGTCTAATGGGTGGAAATTGGAGATGGAGACATCCTTTTGGAGACTTGGAGAAGAGTAATGGGATAAGGAACTGTTGGAGGGCAGAGCAGAAGGATTATAACTACTGGACTGTAAAGAAAAATTAAAATAATAATGAATCAATATATACATCTGTGTGTGTGTGTGTGTGTGTGTGTGTGTGTGTGTGTGTGTGTGTGCATGAGTGTGTATGAAGGGGAAACAGGGTACCTGCATACCACAGTCTACAAGTAAAGGACAGAGGACTACTTCTAGGAGTTACTCATTTTCTTCTGTGTATATCTAGGCATAGATTAATGCTATTTCTTGCTTACTATCCTAATTTTCACCTTGCTTACTCATTTATTTATTTATTTACTTATTTATATATTTAATTTTTTGTGGACAAAGAATGTATGATGCAGGGCACTGAAAGGACATACACTAAGCCATGTGTTAAAACATCATGGGCAAATAAAACAAAAATAAAATTAAACAAAAGTCCATACTTCTGTCCTTTACCTTATCACTTCAAAGTAAATAAAATGAACATGTATTTTAAATAATTCAAACATTTGAGCCATCCAATTATGCTATTCCTAGTTCTAGAAGCAATTTTGAATTCAGAAGTTGTTCTGTGATGAATGTTTTTGTCCTATATAACTAGTTATGTCACTAAGAACATATCTTGAATAACTTCTTTTACTATAAATGATAAGTTCTGGTTCTTGGCACCAGTATAGATAATCTACGAGGAGGCAACACCTATGTCTTACACCTATGTGAAGTCTCACTCTCATATATTGGTAAATTCCCAGTACCAACGACAGAGAGAATTCACCTGACCTTATGGTCTAAGTTTGTATTTTATTTTATTTTATTTTATTTTATTTTATTTTATTTTATTTACGTTTCAAATGTTATCCCCTTTCCTAGTTTTCCCTCTGCAAATACCCTTACCCTCCTTCTATGAGGGTGCTCCCCGACTCACTTGTCCACTCCTCCCTTACAGCCCTAGCATTCCTCTACATTGGAGCATCAAGCTGTCACAGGTCAAAGGACCTCCCATCTGATTCATGCCAGATAAGGCCCCTTCATTTCCTTCAGTCTTTCCCCTAACTCCACAATTGGGGTCCCTGTGATCAGTCCAATGATTGACTGTGAACATCAACATTTGTATTAGTCGGGCACTGGCAAAGCCTCTCAGGAGATAGCTATATCAGGTTCCTATCAGCCAGAACTTCATGGCATCCACTATAGTATTTGAGTTTGGTTTTACTTTCTGTTTTGTACAATTATGGACTCACTTTCTGCTTGTTATTCAATTGCTTGTGTCTCAATTAAATACTAGTTACTTTGAATATTAAGAAAGATTATTTTCCTGCCATTCATTATCTGATTACACTCATTTTTTTCTCATTGATATAAAAGCCAGTAGCTAATCTGACAATGTAGACTAGAGAAGGTACAAAGGCAAATGAATGTCATAATGTCGACCTGTGACATTTTCATTGTTTTGCAATATAATATGTGTGGGGCTTTCTGTATCACAAGAATAGTGACATCTGATTTGTACTGGATAATATAACACATATAACAAGTATGAACTCTTTCTTTTTGATATAAATCAAGAAATATCAGCTACAAACAACCAAAGTTTTAGAAAAATGCTTTCACATGGCCATTTCTTTAACTTATTAACATTTCTACAAAGAGGTCAATTTAAATTGCCATTGGGCATTAAATTTGAGGGTAATTCCCTATTCTTATCTTTGATTGGGTTCTCTAAGTAGTATTTAAGCTTTTCTTTACTTTAAAAACATATAGAGTAGCTGGCTTCTATGAGTTTGGCTAAATGATTTGTTTCATTTGGGATTCAGAAATTATAAACCCCATATGCAGAACAATCCAATCATAGCTGTGCTTCTCTGCAGTTCAAATTAGAATTTTGGAAATCTGAGGATTTAAATTAAAGCTCATGCTCAAGGTAACAGAAAACCCTGTGCTCTACACTCATAGAAAGAGTAATTATATACAAGAACCTGAAATTAGGAACTGAAATTAGTACTATATTCACTCAGCACCAAAGAACAGCTATTTTTTCGACCTCATAATGAAATGATTCCAGGTAAGATAATATGCATGTCAGGGCCTCTGTTCTCACTGCTCAGCTCTTATTTTCTTTTCTTAAATATAGCAAATCACTTTAATTCCTTTTGTTGGTAAAAATGTCTGAAACTATTTATAGAAATGTGATATTTGACAAAAGGATTTCTTTACATTTAGAATAAAAGGTAAAATGCCCTACTTAAATAAAAATCATTTCAGTTTTACTTAATATCCAAGAATAATAAAGGCAAACAAGTAAATTATATAATTAAATATACCCTTCTTAGAGGTGGTAATGTAATATTTTCATGTAAATGTCACCTTATACATTATATAATTAATTTTGCAGTATATAATATATGTAATATATCTAAAAATAATAAGTATCTTTTTTATGTTTTACAGTATTTCTGCATAAAATTAAAATACTTTATAACCATTGTACACAATTTTAAAAATTGTCTTTTTTGACAATATTTTAAAACCAAGTATAGATATATTTTTATATTTGCATATATACATATATATGCATTTGTATTCATATTTACATCCAAATTTCTCAAAGGATAAATATAACAATTTTCCCTTAGTGACTAAGTTCATCATCATTGAAGATTAAAATGTTTGTTGTAATTGTTATGCGCTGATTTCAATGTTTTGAAGTGTTATTTTGCCACTAGATATTTGTTTAGGTTTGAAAATAACCTATAGAAAAACAAAGTTCAAAACTGAGCAGGAGACAAAAATTTAATCAGCTTTACTTAAACCTTATATGGTGAGGCAACAACAAATAAATGTAATTGTAGATGAATTTTAATTCAGGTATATGGCTGTTTTGACAAGAGGTGGGGCAGGAATTCAGACATGCCTTAGTACACACCTTTAATACCAAATAATTTAGGTAAAGATACATGATAGAAGGAAGCAATCTTGTTTGAAAATAATTTCTAATTGAGGGGCAGACAAAAATGACAAATCAGAGAAAATTTTGACCAAGTGAGTCAGATGTCCAACTCTCAGGAGAACAAACAGAAGATAGAGTCATTTTACAAGAAGGTCGACAGAAAGCAGGCATTTTTACAGTGAGAATTTTGCAGACAGGTTGCAGAGAGAACAGGCTAGACACAGGTGAAGACACAATGAGTCAAAGAATGAGAAGGAGCCAGAAGATTAGATCAGATTGCTAGTGTTAGTTTCAGACAAAGCCAAGCAAATCAGACAGAAGCTGAGAGAAGCTAGTTTGAATCAGTCAGCTTGAATAAGAGTTTGAGCCAGAACAACTAGTTGAACCAGCTAGTGAGAGGTCAGCAAGAACTAGGAGCTGTGAGTTTATTCAGCAGTAAGCCTCTGAGGATGATTACATCAGGAGAATAAAAGTTACTTTTACATGTGAGCATGCATAAAGGAATATTACTTTGGTAGTTTTAAAACTTATTAGCAGCCTTAAACCCTGATGAATATTTGTCTATCTTACCATTAGCATTCATCTAAATGATTTTACATACATCAGAGTGTCTTTAAAAGTACACACACACACACATACACACACACACACACACACACACACACACACACACACACTTTCCTCTTTGTATTTCAGTTGCATAAAAAGTGTGCCTAAAGCCTCACTGATCATCATTCCCACTCTCATGTGCTTTTCTATGCAGGATGGGGTTGGAATTTATACATATATGTAGCTCTTTTTCCTAAACTAATACCTAACTTATTTTGAGATTGCAAAAAGAAAAAGTTTAATTGGGTTCACAAGTTAGAGACTCCAGCCTTTGGTTTCTTTGTCTAAGACTATACCTTGATTCTGCTCTTGGAGTATCCCATAATCATAACTATTTTCATCTATTTATTGGTATATGTGATTTGAAAGTGAATGGTGAAGACAGGGAAATTCTATGTCTCCTTCAAGGACATACTCTCATGACCTGAAATCTTCCAGTTGGGCCATAGATTTTAACATTTCTGCCATCTGCCAGGAACACATAATATGAGACCATGAGTTAACACATGGATCTTTGAGAGATAGACTTCCAAGTATCATCTGTAACTTTTGATTAAATTAGACCTGGAAGTAGAACATTTGCTGCTTCCTACCTAGTTTATAAAAACACTATTATTTTATACTAGTTGATATTATAAACAGTTTTCTAGGGCAAGTCATTATCAATTGATTCTTTTCACAACAAAGGAAAAGTGGAACGCTATTTCTCAATTTTATCTATAGACTTATGAAAAGATTCACCATTGTTATCTGCAGATACTACTATGAACTCAAACAATATATAAAATTGTAATATAAAACTTTAAACTACATTCTTCATTTAACTATTGAAATAATTCACTAACTTATCCATTGACAAGAATAACTCACTTTTTTACTAAATTAATTTTGGAGTATAGAATAATATAATCTCTCTGTAAGGAAACTAGATAATCAGAATCAAGAATTAAAATTGTTCAATAAATAATAGGCCAGGAAAGTGTTTTTGGAAAAATTATACAATTGAAAATATTTAAAATGTTCATTTTAATAACAAATTAAAATTTTCTTAAGTAGGCTATAAGGCATGTTATTTGGACATCTACTAAATTTGTAAAATTGAATATTTTTCTTAAATTTAGAACATATTCAAATATCCATATATTACCAGAGGGTTTATGAAAATAGTATAAGACTCAGAAGATAAGGAGATGTTGGTTTTATTGTGACATAGTTAACAAAATCTCACTATAGTCTCAGATGCCTATGAAAACTGTACCTGTTTCAGCAATTATGTTAAAAGGGACTATGCATTTCAGGGAGAATGAAAAAGGATTTATAAGAGAGGTTGAAGTTTAAAAAGTAAAAGAGAAGTCACGTGATAATATTTTAATTTCAAAGAAAAATATTTAAAAACATACAGAGACTGCTATTCAAAATTTTAACTATCCCACAAAAATGAGAAAAAGAACAACAAAAATGAAACAAAACAAACAAAAAACCAAAACCATTGATTTTGAAACCTTCGTTACTGGAGATTGACAAATGTATATGCTGTATATCATGTCTAAAGAAACAAGATGAAAAGAAAACAAAAGAGAGAGAATGTCATTTATAGAGGAAAGCACAAACACAAATGTGAGGTGAGGAGCACACAATGCTTCTCATAGAAGCATAGAGTTAGGGCCTAAAGAGATGGCTCAGTGGTTAAGATCATTGGCTCCTTTTCCAGAGGCCTTGAGTTCAGTTCTCAGCAACCACATGGTAGCTTAGAACCATCTGTAATGGAATCTGATGCCCTTGTCTGATGTGTCTGAAGATAGCAACATTTATTCAGATATATAAAATAAATAAATGATTCTGACATTTAAAAGAAAGACACCTTAGAAAGAGAGTCTTTCCAGGACTTATGATGGAGAGAAGAAATGCATTGTGAGTTCAATAAGATTAGACTGAATGAGCATTTTGTAGTTTCATTTTCTCAAGACAAAAAGGTGTTAGCAACTTACAGCATGTTTGATTACATAATGATCGTTCAGGGAGGGGCTATTGCTCCTTCAGGGTTAGATGAAGTGATTTCCATAGCATTTTCTTTCTTCTTAAAAAGCTTTTCTGCAATATCACCCTCTAAGTGAGTTATTGTGTGTTTAACGCAATTTCATATTTACTGTGTTTCATCAGTGTGACTTAAAGCATCCCTACACCTCCTATGATATTCATAAGGTGCACTGCTCTTCACTTTCCCCCTAAACTTCTCCTTTTCTTTTTGGTGGGTTCGCTACTTTCACAGAAACTTTTCACAATTAACAAGATTCTAGGATGTCAACTTGCTTCTGGATCTTCAATATACATCTAGTTTCTAATAAATTAAATTCATTCCTTGATATTGGTATGTGCCCATACTGTATTCTGTTTACTCTCACCCTGCTCATCTATTATCTTCTCCAAACCCTACCTTTTCTCTTCCTGTTCTTTCCCCATATTCAAGGCTTCCCCACTCCCATTATTATTCTAATATTAACAATGACCATTTGCATGGCCATGGGTTAAAAATTGTCAACTGGAGGCTGGTGGGTACATCTTTTGATATATAACTGAAGGGTATTTAGATGCATCAGATACCAGTGGTTCAGCAGAGAGTGTTAGGACCGATAAGCCTTTTACTACTCTCCCTGATTTCTGACTCTCTTTAACATAATTGGTGAATATAGTAGCCATAGGACATTGGATGAGAGATCATGTCTCCTAGAAATGTCAGAAAAACTGTATCCAAAAGTCTCATAGATCAGTTTCCTAAGCAAGACCTGAAAATTGTGACACAAATGGAGAAGCTAACATGGAAAGGAAAATTTAATAGGAACTGAATCCTATACAAAGAATTACAACTCCCTAAGTAATGTTGAAAGAAGGAGTAATAATCTTCATGTAAGAGACTCCTAATAAATTATTTAGCATCAAATGTCTTTTAAATGGATCCAAGTGTTGACCTGGATTTTTTCATGAAAAGTCTTACAGAAGAACTTAAACTTGATATGTTATGCTATTGCTAGATAGGAGAGACTGTGGAAAAAAGGGAGCTACCAAAAAGTGGCTTACTATCCCAAATATCATTACTCCTTACGCAGTTTTTGGCAACTCGGAATCTTGGTTTTTTGAGACATTTAATGTACTTGCTATCTGGACTTTAATGCAAACACAGAACAGGTAAAAAGAACAATAATATAATTTTACTTGAGACAACTTCTGTTACTTATTCTCTGTAGCATTTCTAAGACTGGTATTCATTGTAATTTTCAGTTGTAAAATTTGAACAAAGAGTTTGTGTATATACACATATCTGTATAAATAGAACTAAAATAACACGGTTTTCTTAGGTTATTTTTTAGCTTTCCTATTTTTAATTGTATACATATAAATATGCATCTGTTATATTTATCAAATTCTTTTATTATTTATAAGATTTACAGGGGACAAGAACAAAATTACTTTCAAAGTCAAACATTTACTTACTGTTAGTATATCTAATTAAGTCAAGGTTTCTTACCATCTGCTGAGAAAATCATTAACAAGCTAAATCAAAGTACTCAAGAGAGGAGGTCTATAGTGACTCAAATTAGTTTCAAATAAATATAAGTGTTTCAAATTTATTTGTATACTCTATCATAAGTCATCCCTATGTATAAATTTGACTGTACTTGAACATAATTAAAATAAATTTGTTTTATTAGATATTACAATAAAAGAAAATATTTTTTTGAAAAATAATAAAATTAACTACATTGGAATTACAAAACTGAGCAGAATGAATTTCTCCCCAGCAAAGAGCTAAAGCTTTGAGTGATCTGTAATAGTGGAAAACAGCAAATAGAAGCTTACATGTAAAAAAATTACTATTTTATATACTTTGTTATAAATAATGAATTACTGGGAAAATAGGGCAACTGTCCCAGAGTTGACCTGAAACCACTGCCTTCATCTTCTTTAATTCAGTATACAAAGAACACTGTTTATAGTAAATATCTTCTATGATGAATCAGAGATTAACAGAGAAAACAACCACAGCAAAAAGCAAACAATAAGACTACCAAACACACGTTTGTCCTTCCTTATAGTTGCACTTTCTTTCACAGAATGTATTTGTACAGTACACAGAAGTTATGTTCGCATAAAAGATGAGTTACAGGAAGTATAATAGTGGCTAAAATCATTGAATTAAAGGTAAGAACTAAATGGAGGGTTTATAGAGTAATGGGATGAATAAGTTATAAATTTCTGCTCTGCCATATTATATCTATAATTCATTATAATACATTTTGCAAGTAAAATTTTGTTGAGATGCTAAGTTGTTAAATGTGCTTAGCATAATAAAATAAAAATTTGAAATAACAAACAAGATTAATTCAAATGTAATCACGAACCCATGTGAATATGCAAATTTAATTTTGAGAATGCTAATTTAACATAAATCAATTCATACTGTTTTGTTACAATAAATGCAAATTTCAAATATTCAAATTCTAATAAATTATCAAAAAAGTACACAACGAAGAGTAGAAATTGCAAAAAAAAAAAAAAGACAAAAAAACAAAACAAAAAAGCAAAAGGTGGATTAATACTTCTGGTACTTTATTAGCTACATTATATTGACTTTGTTCATTTTAGAGAAGACTTTATATAAAAGAGTTGAGTATTGCATTTGTAAAATTTCTTTAGGTACTGTAAACCATTGGTTACTTTAACAAGTGGTTCAATCGTACCTTAAATTACTCCTTTGGCTACTTTTCAAATTGATTTTAAAGGCATTCTTCCTTCACTGTAATTTTTTCTTTTCTTTCCTTATCCTACATAGACATTTTAATTTTTGAATAAAAGCAGATGTCTAACCTTTTCTTGCTTTGGAATAGATTTGCATATGAATGTCCCTTTTAAGGGTTAGGTATTCATTGATGAAATATAAACCCATAATTTGTCATCTAAAGGGCTTTCATGAACATGTCAAAAATATGCTGTAGATAAAAGTTAGCAGGTTCTGTTATTTGATATTGGGATGTGCCTTGATAAGAAGGGCTTTTTAAAAGTGTGCTGAATAAATGTATAAGGAATTTTCATGTATATTTTACATAATTTTATATAACTAGAATTAAGTACATTATGAAGAAATGCATGCATAATTTTGTGCACAAAATAATTACCAGTAAATATTGAGTTAAAAAAATACTAAATTTTTACCGTTATTCCATGCAGATCAGAATGGACTTTCAATCCTGTGCATTCTTGACTTGTAACTGTAGTTACTACCTGTCTTTTGTTATAAATATAAATAATGTTTAATATGTGTTACAGTTTAAGTGAACATGTTCACTATAGGCCTACAGAGAGTGGCACTGTAAGGAGGTGTGGGCTTGTTTGAGTAAATGAGACCTTCTTAGACGAAGTGGTCTTTGGGAGCACTTGATGAGTCCTCAGATGCTCAAGCCTCTTCCAGTGTGGTAATCTCTTTCTGTTGCTTGCTGAAGTGATGTAAAACTCTCTGTAACCACTCTAGTACCATGTCTGCCTGCAAGCTGGCATGCTTTGTGACATGTTGATAAATGGCTACATGTCTGAACTGTAAGGCAGGCTGAATTGAATCCTTGGTCCTGATATCTATTCACTGCAATAAATATTAACTAAGTCAGAATGGATTCTGTTTATGTTTCTGTTGTTTGGTTTGGTTTGGTTTCATTGAAATGAGGGTTCTTTTTGTATTGTTGATAGTCCAGAAATTCTTTCTGTAAATCAGCCAGGCCTCTAACTCAAAGATCTGCCTGCATTTGACTCCTGAGAGCAGGAAGTAACAGTGTGCTCCACAATGCTCAGCAAAATGACATCTCAATTCTGAACATTTAAAACCCCAAATGCAAGGGTACACACATTTATAAAAGAAACATTATTATTATTATTATTATTATTATTATTATTATTATTATTATTATTATTTGGTTTTTCAAGACAGGGTTTTTCTGTGTAGCTCTGGCTGTCCTGGAACTCACTCTGTAGATCAGGCTGGCCTCAAACTCAGAATTCCATTGCCTCCCAAGTGCTGGGATTAAAGACGTGCACCACCACTGCCCAGATAAAAGAAACATTATTAAAACTCAAAACCCATATTGAACCTCACTCAATAGTAGTGGAAGACTTCAACATTCTACTCTCACAAATGGACCGATCATGGAAACAGAAACTAAACAGAGTCATAGTAAAACTAACAGAAGTTATAAACCAAAAGGATTTAACAGGATATTTTACCATAAAATAAAAAAAATATATACCTTCTCAGCACCTCATGGCACCTTCTCCAAAATCAACCACATAATCAGACACAAAACATGCTTCAACAGATAAAAGAAATTGAAATTTACATTCTATCAAATCACCATGGACTAGGTCTGGACTTCAATACCAAGAAAAACAACAGAAAACCCACATATTCATGGAAAGTGAACAACTCTCTACTCAATGATAACTTGGGCTCAGAACGAAATAAAGAAAATAAAGACTTTCTATAATTTAATGAAAATTAAGGCACAGCATACCCAAACTTATGGGACACAATCAAAGGAGAGAAAAGAGGACAATTCATAGCATAAAGTGCCTTCATAAAGAAATTGGAGAGATCCTACATTAGTAACTTAATAGCACATCTGAAAGCTCTAGATCAAAAAGAAGCAAACACATGAAAGAGGAGTAGATGGTAGGAAATAATCAAACTCACAGATGAAATCAACCAATGAGAAACAAAGAGAACTATACAAAGAATCAACAAAACTATGATCTGGTTCTTTCAAAAATCAATAAGATAGATAAAGCCTTAGCCAAACTAATTAAAGGGCATAGAGACAGTATTCAAATTAACAAAACCATAAATGAAAAGGGAAGCATAACAATAGAAACTGAGAAAATTCAAAAAATCATCAGATCCTACTACAAATGCCTATACTCAACAAAACTGGATAATCTAGATGAAATATATGATTTTCTAGACAGATACCAGGTACCAAAGTTAAATCAGAACCAGATAAACTATCCAAACAGTCCCATAGTCCCTAAGGAAATAGAAGTAATCATAAACCATTTCCCAACTAAAAAAAGCCCAGGGACAGATGGTTTTAGTGCATAATTCTAGCTGACCTTCCAGGAAGACCTAATACCAATAACTAACTATTCCATAAAATAGAAACAGAAGGAACACTACCTTCTGTTCTATGAAGCCATAGCTAAGCTGATACCTAAACCACACAAAGACCCAACAGAGAAAGAGAACTTCAAACTAACTTCGCTTATGAATATCAATACAAAAATACTTAATAAAATTTTGACAAACTGAATCCAAGAACGCATCAATAAAATAATTCACCATAATTAAGTAGGCTTCATCCCAGGAATGCAGGGATGATCCAATATATGGAAATCTATCAATGTAATCCACTGTATAAACAAACTCAAAGAAAAAATAAAATTATATCACTAGATGCTAAAAAATACCCCTTCATGTTAAATGCCTAGGAAAGATCAGGAATTCAAGGCACATTTCTAACCATAATAAAAGCAAACCAGCAGCCAATATCAAATTAAACTGAGAGAAACTTGAAATAATCCCACTAAAATCAGGAATAAAACAAGGCTGTCCAATCTCTCCATGTCTATTCAATATAGTACTTGAATTTGTAGCTAGAGTAATTAGACAATAAAAGGAGGGCAAAGGAATACAAACTGATTTGATATTCTAGCTTTGAAGAGGTCTTCTATAAAAGACTGGGCTATGTTGTGAGAATTTGTGCCATTAAGAGATTTTTTTAAAAAGATTCAAGGCTGCATTCGGTGTTCAAAACAGATGAATGACTCTTGGATGTTCAGCCTCAAATAATATTCCCATATTATCTACTCTAACATTTAGAGAATATCTCAGAAGAGGAAGATTAAAGATGTAAGATTTGGAAAATGAAGAATTTAGAAGAAATGTGAAATATCATGAATATGGCAAGGCCATGACACCCATGAACTTAAATTACTTGTTTTGCCTGCACAGGGTATGCAGTAGACTAAGCCTATAAATATTCAGTAGTAGAAGAGATTGTTCATGTACAATCTATACAGGGCTTGTAATTGCTGTTGTAAGATGCTGGAAGAGAGTAAATTATTACCTTTAATAGTGAAACCACTAATGAGTTACTTATGCCCAGCAAACATTCCCACATGTATAACACTGAGTAAACCAAAGGGGTCACAAACCAAAGATAAGAAAAAAATTTTATATGAAAGTGGGCTTGTGGTGGGGAGGTTTCAGTGAGTATGAATGTACAATGAGAAATTTAGAAAAATGAATATGGTCAGAAAATATTATGAACAGGTCTGAAAATTTCTAAGAATCTATTAATTATAGAAAATAAATATATGTAGCTGTTTCAAATTTTATACTAGGAATGTATCATCTACTTAAATGGTGAGATAAATTTTCTTTATTATTTTTAATTTTTTTTGTTACTCACATGACCAGTTCTTAAGTTGCATCTTTAGTTCACTGACAGCAACTTAGTGACATTAAATGATGAGTTATATATACCATGGTGATTATTAATATTACAGTGAATATTAAAATTTCTCTGGTGTTGGTTAAGCTATGGTATTTCAGTAGTACAATTTTTACTCATTACTTTTAGTGATATAAACTAATAAAGAAGTAGAGGTTCACAGCCATTCATTGAACTGAGTACAGGGTCCCCAATGAAGGAGTTAGAGAAAGGACCAAAGGAACTGAAGGGTTTGCAGCCCCTTAAGATGAAAAACAATATGAACTAGTACCTCAGAGCTTCCAAGGACTAAAACTCCAACCAAGGACTATACATGGAGGGACTGATTGTTCTGGCAGCATGTGTATAGTAGAGGATTACAAAGTCGATCATCAATGGGAGGAGAGGCCCTTGGCCCTATGAAGGTTCTGTGTCCCAGTGTAGGGCAATGCCAGGGCCAATGAGTGGGAGAGGGTGGGGTGTCAAGAATGGGGAGGGGGGGAGGCAACAGAGGTTTGTTCTTGTTTTTGTTTGTTTGTGTTTTGAAGGGGAAACTGGGAAAGGAGAAATCATATGAGATGCAAATAAAGAAAATATCTAATAAAAAATAAAATGAAATAGATAAATAAATAAAAATAAATCTTTAAAAAAAACAAAAACAAAAACAACATCAACAACAGAAAAATGACACGCCTTCTCCACCTCTTCTATGTTCATGTTGAGACCTTCCCCATTTACTAGATGTGTTAGTGGTGTGCTCTCTCACTTGACTCCTGACCTTATAACCTGCATTCACCTCCTTCTCAGTCTACCCTTACTTTTCTCTTACTAGTAAGTACTCTTCAGTGACAATTGCAGTATCTAATATCCTAGGAATCAGCACCTTTCAAGCATCGCACTGATGATTACATCAAATGATCAGTGTGCAGACTTCATCATATTTAGACAATTGTTTAATATTTAGTATAGTGTTAGTGTAGTGTATAAAAAAAAATAAAAACAGTAGGCTGGTTGAAAAATGCAGTAGTACTCTACGGCCATGTCGTTTGCTTCTCTGACAGCATGGGCATTGTATTGGGCTCCATAGTGATCCATTTGGAAGTACAATCAAGTTTGTGTTTTGAATTAGGGAGGGGGAGTTTCTTAAACTCCATATTATAAGTTATTGTAGTAGATAAATTTCAGTTTTGTGGTTTGAATGAGAATGACTTCCTTAAGCTAATATGTTGAATTTTTAGTTCCCAGGTGGTAGAGTTGTTTGGAAAGGATTAAAAGAAATGGCAACGTTGGAGGAGGTATGACAGTAGGCATGGGCTTTGATGAAGATCAGTACAGGGTCAGGCTGTCTCTTTTCTCTCTCTCTCTCTCTCTCTCTCTCTCTCTCTCTCTCTCTCTCTCT
>JADRCD010245231.1:0-15029 GCA_019843815.1 Montemys delectorum | reverse complement strand
TTTGTTAACAAATGGAAAGTAAGTGTCCCTTGAGCACGGGGATGGTGTATGGTGCTAACCCCACATGTGGAAACTGAGAGGCAGGAGCATCATGACAAAATTGAAGCAAACATGTTTTATTTACTTATATCTAGTCTAGCCAGGATTGTATAACAAGAACTTGACTCAATATGCCAGATTACAAAAAGAAGTAATCAACAGGACATAAAACAATAAATAAAATGAAACAGAAAATTACTATAGTGAGTACATACAAATATATATTTGAAGATTTTTCACTCTAAATACTACCGAAGAAAAAGGCATTACTAGGTCGAGAAAGGTTGTTATTGAAGTTTAGACTACCATTGCAAGAACCTCATTAGACAGAAATCATGATTAATAACCATTCACCCTCTAAACCTAAAATCATCATGCAAATTGAAACAGAAAAAAACCAGAAGTTGAGAATCGCTTTGAAAATCCTGAGAGGTTGGCAAATCAGATAGACTTGGTAATACAGATAAGGCTTTACAGACATGCTGGTCTCCTAAAGCTTATGTATTATAATTCACATTAAAAAATATCAATGTGTTACATGGTATATAAGCACTAATAAGTGAATATTAGCCAAAAAAAGTAAAGAATATACAGGATACAATTCACAGAACTCATGGTTTACAAACTGAAGGGCCCAAGTGAGGATGCCTCAATCCTACATGAGAGGGAGAAGAAAACAATCACAGGGCGGAGAGGGGATAGAGAGGGAAGGGGAACATGATCAGGTATTGGGGGTAGAGAGTACAGGAATGAAGCCCTGAGTGCCAGCAGAAAGAATGGAAACAGGGAGGAAGGAGGTGGGGGGACCCTCTAGAGTGTACTAGACACCTGGGAGGTGAGAGACTTTCAGGAATCCAACTTAGAGATCTTAGATGAAATGCCCTACAGTGGGGAGAGGGAACTTGTAGAGTCCATCTCCAGTAGAAAGACAGGGCATCAAGTGGAGGGATGGGATTGTTATACCACAGTCAAAAACTGTGACCCAGAATTGTTTTTGTCTAAAAGAACTCAGGAGAAAAGCCTGAGGGAAAGGAGGTTCAGTGACAGGCTCAAAATGGGATCCATCCCAGGAGAAGGCTCCAAGGCCTGTCACTATTACTGATGCTATAGTATGCTTACAGACAGAGTCCAGCATGGTTGCCCTCTGAGAGGCCCAACAATGAGCTAAAGGGTCAGATTCAGATACTAACACTCAACCAATGGACAAGAGCAAGGGACCCCTGTGGTTGAATATGGGAAAAGCTGGAAAAAGCTGAGGAGGAGGGTGACTCTGTAGGAAGACCAGATGTCTCAACCCCAGAGATCTTTCAGACATTAAGCCACCAACCAGGTAGCACACACTAGCGGATATAAGGCCCTCTGATACAGATACAGCAGAGGATTTCTTGGTCTGGCCTCAGTGAGAAAAGATGCACCTAACCCTCCAGAGACTTGAGTCTTCAGGGAGCGGTGAGGTCTAATGGGTGGAAATTGGAGATGGAGACATCCTTTTGGAGACTTGGAGAAGAGTAATGGGATAAGGAACTGTTGGAGGGCAGAGCAGAAGGATTATAACTACTGGACTGTAAAGAAAAATTAAAATAATAATGAATCAATATATACATCTGTGTGTGTGTGTGTGTGTGTGTGTGTGTGTGTGTGTGTGTGCATGAGTGTGTATGAAGGGGAAACAGGGTACCTGCATACCACAGTCTACAAGTAAAGGACAGAGGACTACTTCTAGGAGTTACTCATTTTCTTCTGTGTATATCTAGGCATAGATTAATGCTATTTCTTGCTTACTATCCTAATTTTCACCTTGCTTACTCATTTATTTATTTATTTACTTATTTATATATTTAATTTTTTGTGGACAAAGAATGTATGATGCAGGGCACTGAAAGGACATACACTAAGCCATGTGTTAAAACATCATGGGCAAATAAAACAAAAATAAAATTAAACAAAAGTCCATACTTCTGTCCTTTACCTTATCATTCAAAGTAAATAAAATGAACATGTATTTTAAATAATTCAAACATTTGAGCCATCCAATTATGCTATTCCTAGTTCTAGAAGCAATTTTGAATTCAGAAGTTGTTCTGTGATGAATGTTTTTGTCCTATATAACTAGTTATGTCACTAAGAACATATCTTGAATAACTTCTTTTACTATAAATGATAAGTTCTGGTTCTTGGCACCAGTATAGATAATCTACGAGGAGGCAACACCTATGTCTTACACCTATGTGAAGTCTCACTCTCATATATTGGTAAATTCCCAGTACCAACGACAGAGAGAATTCACCTGACCTTATCGTCTAAGTTTGTATTTTATTTTATTTTATTTTATTTTATTTTATTTTATTTACGTTTCAAATGTTATCCCCTTTCCTAGTTTTCCCTCTGCAAATACCCTTACCCTCCTTCTATGAGGGTGCTCCCCGACTCACTTGTCCACTCCTCCCTTACAGCCCTAGCATTCCTCTACATTGGAGCATCAAGCTGTCACAGGTCAAAGGACCTCCCATCTGATTCATGCCAGATAAGGCCCCTTCATTTCCTTCAGTCTTTCCCCTAACTCCACAATTGGGGTCCCTGTGATCAGTCCAATGATTGACTGTGAACATCCACATTTGTATTAGTCGGGCACTGGCAAAGCCTCTCAGGAGATAGCTATATCAGGTTCCTATCAGCCAGAACTTCATGGCATCCACTATAGTATTTGAGTTTGGTTTTACTTTCTGTTTTGTACAATTATGGACTCACTTTCTGCTTGTTATTCAATTGCTTGTGTCTCAATTAAATACTAGTTACTTTGAATATTAAGAAAGATTATTTTCCTGCCATTCATTATCTGATTACACTCATTTTTTTTCTCATTGATATAAAAGCCAGTAGCTAATCTGACAATGTAGACTAGAGAAGGTACAAAGGCAAATGAATGTCATAATATCGACCTGTGACATTTTCATTGTTTTGCAATATAATATGTGTGGGGCTTTCTGTATCACAAGAATAGTGACATCTGATTTGTACTGGATAATATAACACATATAACAAGTATGAACTCTTTCTTTTTGATATAAATCAAGAAATATCAGCTACAAACAACCAAAGTTTTAGAAAAATGCTTTCACATGGCCATTTCTTTAACTTATTAACATTTCTACAAAGAGGTCAATTTAAATTGCCATTGGGCATTAAATTTGAGGGTAATTCCCTATTCTTATCTTTGATTGGGTTCTCTGAGTAGTATTTAAGCTTTTCTTTACTTTAAAAACATATAGAGTAGCTGGCTTCTATGAGTTTGGCTAAATGATTTGTTTCATTTGGGATTCAGAAATTATAAACCCCATATGCAGAACAATCTAATCATAGCTGTGCTTCTCTGCAGTTCAAATTAGAATTTTGGAAATCTGAGGATTTAAATTAAAGCTCATGCTCAAGGTAACAGAAAACCCTGTGCTCTACACTCATAGAAAGAGTAATTATATACAAGAACCTGAAATTAGGAACTGAAATTAGTACTATATTCACTCAGCACCAAAGAACAGCTATTTTTTCGACCTCATAATGAAATGATTCCAGGTAAGATAATATGCATGTCAGGGCCTCTGTTCTCACTGCTCAGCTCTTATTTTCTTTTCTTAAATATAGCAAATCACTTTAATTCCTTTTGTTGGTAAAAATGTCTGAAACTATTTATAGAAATGTGATATTTGACAAAAGGATTTCTTTACATTTAGAATAAAAGGTAAAATGCCCTACTTAAATAAAAATCATTTCAGTTTTACTTAATATCCAAGAATAATAAAGGCAAACAAGTAAATTATATAATTAAATATACCCTTCTTAGAGGTGGTAATGTAATATTTTCATGTAAATGTCACCTTATACATTATATAATTAATTTTGCAGTATATAATATATGTAATATATCTAAAAATAATAAGTATCTTTTTTATGTTTTACAGTATTTCTGCATAAAATTAAAATACTTTATAACCATTGTACACAATTTTAAAAATTGTCTTTTTTGACAATATTTTAAAACCAAGTATAGATATATTTTTATATTTACATATATACATATATATGCATTTGTATTCATATTTACATCCAAATTTCTCAAAGGATAAATATAACAATTTTCCCTTAGTGACTAAGTTCATCATCATTGAAGATTAAAATGTTTGTTGTAATTGTTATGCGCTGATTTCAATGTTTTGAAGTGTTATTTTGCCACTAGATATTTGTTTAGGTTTGAAAATAACCTATAGAAAAACAAAGTTCAAAACTGAGCAGGAGACAAAAATTTAATCAGCTTTACTTAAACCTTATATGGTGAGGCAACAACAAATAAATGTAATTGTAGATGAATTTTAATTCAGGTATATGGCTGCTTTGACAAGAGGTGGGGCAGGAATTCAGACATGCCTTAGTACACACCTTTAATACCAAATAATTTAGGTAAAGATACATGATAGAAGGAAGCAATCTTGTTTGAAAATAATTTCTAATTGAGGGGCAGACAAAAATGACAAATCAGAGAAAATTTTGACCAAGTGAGTCAGATGTCCAACTCTCAGGAGAACAAACAGAAGATAGAGTCATTTTACAAGAAGGTCGACAGAAAGCAGGCATTTTTACAGTGAGAATTTTGCAGACAGGTTGCAGAGAGAACAGGCTAGACACAGGTGAAGACACAATGAGTCAAAGAATGAGAAGGAGCCAGAAGATTAGATCAGATTGCTAGTATTAGTTTCAGACAAAGCCAAGCAAATCAGACAGAAGCTGAGAGAAGCTAGTTTGAATCAGTCAGCTTGAATAAGAGTTTGAGCCAGAACAACTAGTTGAACCAGCTAGTGAGAGGTCAGCAAGAACTAGGAGCTGTGAGTTTATTCAGCAGTAAGCCTCTGAGGATGATTACATCAGGAGAATAAAAGTTACTTTTACATGTGAGCATGCATAAAGGAATATTACTTTGGTAGTTTTAAAACTTATTAGCAGCCTTAAACCCTGATGAATATTTGTCTATCTTACCATTAGCATTCATCTAAATGATTTTACATACATCAGAGTGTCTTTAAAAGTACACACACACACACACATACACACACACACACACACACACACACACTTTCCTCTTTGTATTTCAGTTGCATAAAAAGTGTGCCTAAAGCCTCACTGATCATCATTCCCACTCTCATGTGCTTTTCTATGCAGGATGGGGTTGGAATTTATACATATATGTAGCTCTTTTTCCTAAACTAATACCTAACTTATTTTGAGATTGCAAAAAGAAAAAGTTTAATTGGGTTCACAAGTTAGAGACTCCAGCCTTTGGTTTCTTTGTCTAAGACTATACCTTGATTCTGCTCTTGGAGTATCCCATAATCATAACTATTTTCATCTATTTATTGGTATATGTGATTTGAAAGTGAATGGTGAAGACAGGGAAATTCTATGTCTCCTTCAAGGACATACTCTCATGACCTGAAATCTTCCAGTTGGGCCATAGATTTTAACATTTCTGCCATCTGCCAGGAACACATAATATGAGACCATGAGTTAACATATGGATCTTTGAGAGATAGACTTCCAAGTATCATCTGTAACTTTTGATTAAATTAGACCTGGAAGTAGAACATTTGCTGCTTCCTACCTAGTTTATAAAAACACTATTATTTTATACTAGTTGATATTATAAACAGTTTTCTAGGGCAAGTCATTATCAATTGATTCTTTTCACAACAAAGGAAAAGTGGAACGCTATTTCTCAATTTTATCTATAGACTTATGAAAAGATTCACCATTGTTATCTGCAGATACTACTATGAACTCAAACAATATATAAAATTGTAATATAAAACTTTAAACTACATTCTTCATTTAACTATTGAAATAATTCACTAACTTATCCATTGACAAGAATAACTCACTTTTTTACTAAATTAATTTTGGAGTATAGAATAATATAATCTCTCTGTAAGGAAACTAGATAATCAGAATCAAGAATTAAAATTGTTCAATAAATAATAGGCCAGGAAAGTGTTTTTGGAAAAATTATACAATTGAAAATATTTAAAATGTTCATTTTAATAACAAATTAAAATTTTCTTAAGTAGGCTATAAGGCATGTTATTTGGACATCTACTAAATTTGTAAAATTGAATATTTTTCTTAAATTTAGAACATATTCAAATATCCATATATTACCAGAGGGTTTATGAAAATAGTATAAGACTCAGAAGATAAGGAGATGTTGGTTTTATTGTGACATAGTTAACAAAATCTCACTATAGTCTCAGATGCCTATAGAAAACTGTACCTGTTTCAACAATTATGTTAAAAGGGACTATGCATTTCAGGGAGAATGAAAAAGGATTTGTAAGAGAGGTTGAAGTTTAAAAAGTAAAAGAGAAGTCACGTGATAATATTTTAATTTCAAAGAAAAATATTTAAAAACATACAGAGACTGCTATTCAAAATTTTAACTATCCCACAAAAATGAGAAAAAGAACAACAAGAATGAAACAAAACAAACAAACAAAAAAAAACATTGATTTTGAAACCTTCGTTACTGGAGATTGACAAATGTATATGCTGTATATCATGTCTAAAGAAACAAGATGAAAAGAAAACAAAAGAGAGAGAATGTCATTTATAGAGGAAAGCACAAACACAAATGTGAGGTGAGGTGCACACAATGCTTCTCATAGAAGCATAGAGTTAGGGCCTAAAGAGATGGCTCAGTGGTTAAGATCATTGGCTCCTTTTCCAGAGGCCCTGAGTTCAGTTCTCAGCAACCACATGGTAGCTTAGAACCATCTGTAATGGAATCTGATGCCCTTGTCTGATGTGTGCGAAGATAGCAACATTTATTCAGATATATAAAATAAATAAATGATTCTGACATTTAAAAGAAAGACACCTTAGAAAGAGAGTCTTTCCCAGGACTTATGATAGAGAGAAGAAATGCATTGTGAGTTCAATAAGATTAGACTGAATGAGCATTTTGTAGTTTCATTTTCTCAAGACAAAAAGGTGTTAGCAACTTACAGCATGTTTGATTACATAATGATCGTTCAGGGAGGGGCTATTGCTCCTTCAGGGTTAGATGAAGTGATTTCCATAGCATTTTCTTTCTTCTTAAAAAGCTTTTCTGCAATATCACCCTCTAAGTGAGTTATTGTGTGTTTAATGCAATTTCATATTTACTGTATTTCATCAGTGTGACTTAAAGCATCCCTACACCTCCTATGATATTCATAAGGTGCACTGCTCTTCACTTTCCCCCTAAACTTCTCCTTTTCTTTTTGGTGGGTTCGCTACTTTCACAGAAACTTTTCACAATTAACAAGATTCTAGGATGTCAACCTGCTTCTGGATCTTTAATGTACATCTAGTTTCTAATAAATTAAATTCATTCCTTGATATTTGTATGTGCCCATACTGTATTCTGTTTACTCTCACCCTGCTCATCTATTATCTTCTCCAAACCCTACCTTTTCTCTTCCTGTTCTTTCCCCATATTCAAGGCTTCCCCACCCCCATTATTATTCTAATATTAACAATGACCATTTGCATGGCCATGGGTTAAAAATTGCCAACTGGAGGCTGGTGGGTACATCTTTTGATATATAACTGAAGGGTATTTAGATGCATCAGATACCAGTGGTTCAGCAGAGAGTGTTAGGACCGATAAGCCTTTTACTACTCTCCCTGATTTCTGACTCTCTTTAACATAATTGGTGAATATAGTAGCCATAGGACATTGGATGAGAGATCATGTCTCCTAGAAATGTCAGAAAAACTGTATCCAAAAGTCTCATAGATCAGTTTCCTAAGCAAGACCTGAAAATTGTGACACAAATGGAGATGCTAACATGGAAAGGAAAATTTAATAGGAACTGAATCCTAAACAAAGAATTACAACTCCCTAAGTAATGTTGAAAGAAGGAGTAATAATCTTCATGTAAGAGACTCCTAATAAATTATTTAGCATCAAATGTCTTTTAAATGGATCCAAGTGTTGACCTGGATTTTTTTCATGAAAAGTCTTACAGAAGAACTTAAACTTGATATATTATGCTATTGCTAGATAGGAGAGACTGTGGAAAAAAGGGAGCTACCAAAAAGTGGCTTACTATCCCAAATATCATTACTCCTTACGCAGTTTTTGGCAACTCGGAATCTTGGTTTTTTGAGACATTTAATGTACTTGCTATCTGGACTTTAATGCAAACACAGAACAGGTAAAAAGAACAATAAAATAATTTTACTTGAGACAACTTCTGTTACTTATTCTCTGTAGCATTTCTAAGACTGGTATTCATTGTAATTTTCAGTTGTAAAATTTGAACAAAGAGTTTGTGTGTATACACATATCTATATAAATAGAACTAAAATAACACGGTTTTCTTAGGTTATTTTTTAGCTTTCCTATTTTTAATTGTATACATATAAGTGTGTATCTGTTATATTTATCAAATTCTTTTATTATTTATAAGATTTACAGGGGACAAGAACAAAATTACTTTCAAAGTCAAACATTTACTTACTGTTAGTATATCTAATTAAGTCAAGGTTTCTTACCATCTGCTGAGAAAATCATTAACAAGCTAAATCAAAGTACTCAAGAGAGGAGGTCTATAGTGACTCAAATTAGTTTCAAATAAATATAAGTGTTTCAAATTTATTTGTATACTCTATCATAAGTCATCCCTATGTATAAATTTGACTGTACTTGAACATAATTAAAATAAATTTGTTTTATTAGATATTACAATAAAAGAAAATATTTTTTTGAAAAATAATAAAATTAACTACATTGGAATTACAAAACTGAGCAGAATGAATTTCTCCCCAGCAAAGAGCTAAAGCTTTGAGTGATCTGTAATAGTGGAAAACAGCAAATAGAAGCTTACATGTAAAAAAATTACTATTTTATATACTTTGTTATAAATAATGAATTACTGGGAAAATAGGGTAACTGTCCCAGAGTTGACCTGAAACCACTGCCTTCATCTTCTTTAATTCAGTATACAAAGAACACTGTTTATAGTAAATATCTTCTATAATGAATCAGAGATTAACAGAGAAAACAACCACAGCAAAAAGCAAACAATAAGACTACCAAACATACGTTTGTCCTTTCTTATAGTTGCACTTTCTTTCACAGAATGTATTTGTACAGTACACAGAAGTTATGTTCGCATAAAAGATGAGTTACAGGAAGTATAATAGTGGCCAAAATCATTGAATTAAAGGTAAGAACTAAATGGAGGGTTTATAGAGTAATAGGATGAATAAGTTATAAATTTCTGCTCTGCCATGTTATATCTATAATTCATTATAATACATTTTGCAAGTAAAATTTTGTTGAGATGCTAAGTTGTTAAATGTGCTTAGCATAATAAAATAAAAATTTGAAATAACAAACAAGATTAATTCAAATGTAATCACGAACCCATGTGAATATGCAAATTTAATTTTGAGAATGCTAATTTAACATAAATCAATTCATACTGTTTTGTTACAATAAATGCAAATTTCAAATATTCAAATTCTAATAAATTATCAAAAAAGTACACAACGAAGAGTAGAAATTGCAAAAAAAAAAAAAAGACAAAAAAACAAAACAAAAAAGCAAAAGGTGGATTAATACTTCTGGTACTTTATTAGCTACATTATATTGACTTTGTTCATTTTAGAGAAGACTTTATATAAAAGAGTTGAGTATTGCATTTGTAAAATTTCTTTAGGTACTGTAAACCATTGGTTACTTTAACAAGTGGTTCAATCGTACCTTAAATTACTCCTTTGGCTACTTTTCAAATTGATTTTAAAGGCATTCTTCCTTCACTGTAATTTTTTCTTTTCTTTCCTTATCCTACATAGACATTTTAATTTTTGAATAAAAGCAGATGTCTAACCTTTTCTTGCTTTGGAATAGATTTGCATATGAATGTCCCTTTTAAGGGTTAGGTATTCATTGATGAAATATAAACCCATAATTTGTCATCTAAAGGGCTTTCATGAACATGTCAAAAATATGCTGTAGATAAAAGTTAGCAGGTTCTGTTATTTGATATTGGGATGTGCCTTGATAAGAAGGGCTTTTTAAAAGTGTGCTGAATAAATGTATAAGGAATTTTCATGTATATTTTACATAATTTTATATAACTAGAATTAAGTACATTGTGAAGAAATGCATGCATAATTTTGTGCACAAAATAATTACCAGTAAATATTGAGTTAAAAAAATACTAAATTTTTACCGTTATTCCATGCAGATCAGAATTGACTTTCAATCCTGTGCATTCTTGACTTGTAACTGTAGTTACTACCTGTCTTTTGTTATAAATATAAATAATGTTTAATATGTGTTACAGTTTAAGTGAACATGTTCACTATAGGCCTACAGAGAGTGGCACTGTAAGGAGGTGTGGGCTTGTTTGAGTAAATGAGACCTTCTTAGACGAAGTGGTCTTTGGGAGCACTTGATGAGTCCTCAGATGCTCAAGCCTCTTCCAGTGTGGTAATCTCTTTCTGTTGCTTGCTGAAGTGATGTAAAACTCTCTGTAACCACTCTAGTACCATGTCTGACTGCAAGCTGCCATGCTTTGTGACATGTTGATAAATGGCTACATGTCTGAACTATAAGGCAGGCTGAATTGAATCCTTGGTCCTGATATCTATTCACTGCAATAAATATTAACTAAGTCAGAATGGATTCTGTTTATGTTTTTGTTGTTTGGTTTGGTTTGGTTTCATTGAAATGAGGGTTCTTTCTGTATTGTTGATAGTCCAGAAATTCTTTCTGTAAATCAGCCAGGCCTCTAACTCAAAGATCTGCCTGCATTTGACTCCTGAGAGCAGGAAGTAACAGTGTGCTCCACAATGCTCAGCAAAATGTCATCTCAATTCTGAACATTTAAAACCCCAAATGCAAGGGTACACACATTTATAAAAGAAACATTATTATTATTATTATTATTATTATTATTATTATTATTATTATTATTATTTGGTTTTTCAAGACAGGGTTTTTCTGTGTAGCTCTGGCTGTCCTGGAACTCACTCTGTAGATCAGGCTGGCCTCGAACTCAGAATTCCATTGCCTCCCAAGTGCTGGGATTAAAGACGTGCACCACCACTGCCCAGATAAAAGAAACATTATTAAAACTCAAAACCCATATTGAACCTCACTCAATAGTAGTGGAAGACTTCAACATTCTACTCTCACAAATGGACCGATCATGGAAACAGAAACTAAACAGAGTCATAGTAAAACTAACAGAAGTTATAAACCAAATGGATTTAACAGGACATTTTACCATAAAATAAAAAAATATATACCTTCTCAGCACCTCATGGCACCTTCTCCAAAATCAACCACATAATCAGACACAAAACATGCTTCAACAGATAAAAGAAATTGAAATTTGCATTCTATCAAATCACCATGGACTAGGTCTGGACTTCAATACCAAGAAAAACAACAGAAAACCCACATATTCATGGAAAGTGAACAACTCTCTACTCAATGATAACTTGGACTCAGAATGAAATAAAGAAAATAAAGACTTTCTATAATTTAATGAAAATTAAAGCACAGCATACCCAAACTTATGGGACACAATCAAAGGAGCGAAAAGAGGACAATTTATAGCATAAAGTGCCTTCATAAAGAAATTGGAGAGATCCTATATTAGTAACTTAATAGCACATCTGAAAGCTCTAGATCAAAAAGAAGCAAACACATGAAAGAGGAGTAGATGATAGGAAATAATCAAACTCACAGATGAAATCAACCAATGAAAAACAAAGAGAACTATACAAAGAATCAACAAAACTATGATCTGGTTCTTTCAAAAATCAATAAGATAGATAAAGCCTTAGCCAAACTAATTAAAGCGCTTAGAGACAGTATTCAAATTAACAAAATCATAAATGAAAAGGGAAGCATAGCAATAGAAACTGAGAAAATTCAAAAAATCATCAGATCCTACTACAAATGCCTATACTCAACAAAACTGGATAATCTAGATGAAATATATGATTTTCTAGACAGATACCAGGTACCAAAGTTAAATCAGAACCAGATAAACTATCCAAACAGTCCCATAGTCCCTAAGGAAATAGAAGTAATCATAAACCATTTCCCAACTAAAAAAAGCCCAGGGACAGATGGTTTTAGTGCATAATTCTAGCCGACCTTCAAGGAAGACCTAATACCAATAACTAACTATTCCATAAAATAGAAACAGAAGGAACACTACCTTCTGTTCTATGAAGCCATAGCTAAGCTGATACCTAAACCACACAAAGACTCAACAGAGAAAGAGAACTTCAAACTAACTTCGCTTATGAATATCAATACAAAAATACTTAATAAAATTTTGACAAACTGAATCCAAGAACGCATCAATAAAATAATTCACCATAATTAAGTAGGCTTCATCCCAGGAATGCAGGGATGATCCAATATATGGAAATCTATCAATGTAATCCACTGTATAAACAAACTCAAAGAAAAAATAAAATTATATCACTAGATGCTAAAAAATACCCCTTCATGTTAAATGCCTAGGAAAGATCAGGAATTCAAGGCACATTTCTAACCATAATAAAAGCAAACCAGCAGCCAATATCAAATTAAACTGAGAGAAACTTGAAATAATCCCACTAAAATCAGGAATAAAACAAGGCTGTCCAATCTCTCCATGTCTATTCAATATAGTACTTGAATTTGTAGCTAGAGTAATTAGACAATAAAAGGAGGGCAAAGGAATACAAACTGATTTGATATTCTAGCTTTGAAGAGGTCTTCTATAAAAGACTGGGCTATGTTGTGAGAATTTGTGCCATTAAGAGATTTTTTAAAAAAGATTCAAGGCTGCATTCGGTGTTCAAAACAGATGAATGACTCTTGGATGTTCAGCCTCAAATAATATTCCCATATTATCTACTCTAACATTTAGAGAATATCTCAGAAGAGGAAGATTAAAGATGTAAGATTTGGAAAATGAAGAATTTAGAAGAAATGTGAAATATCATGAATATGGCAAGGCCATGACACCCATGAACTTAAATTACTTGTTTTGCCTGCACAGGGTATGCAGTAGACTAAGCCTATAAATATTCAGTAGTAGAAGAGATTGTTCATGTACAATCTATACAGGGCTTGTAATTGCTGTTGTAAGATGCTGGAAGAGAGTAAATTATTACCTTTAATAGTGAAACCACTAATGAGTTACTTATGCCCAGCAAACATTCCCACATGTATAACACTGAGTAAACCAAAGGGGTCACAAATCAAAGGTAAGAAAAAAATTTTATATGAAAGTGGGCTTGTGTTGGGGAGGTTACAGTGAGTATGAATGTACAATGAGGAATTTAGAAAAATGAATATGGTCAGAAAATATTATGAACAGGTCTGAAAATTTCTAAGAATCTATTAATTATAGAAAATAAATATATGTAGCTGTTTCAAATTTTATACTAGGAATGTATCATCTACTTAAATGGTGAGATAAATTTTCTTTATTATTTTTAATTTTTTTTTGTTACTCACATGACCAGTTCTTAAGTTGCATCTTTAGTTCACTGACAGCAACTTAGTGACATTAAATGATGAGTTATATATACCATGGTGATTATTAATATTACAGTGAATATTAAAATTTCTCTGGTGTTGGTTAAGCTATGGTATTTCAGTAGTACAATTTTTACTCATTACTTTTAGTGATATAAACTAATAAAGAAGTAGAGGTTCACAGCCATTCATTGAACTGAGTACAGGGTCCCCAATGAAGGAGTTAGAGAAAGGACCAAAGGAACTGAAGGGTTTGCAGCCCCTTAGGATGAAAAACAATATGAACTAGTACCTCAGAGCTTCCAAGGACTAAAACTCCAACCAAGGACTATACATGGAGGGACTGATTGTTCTGGCAGCATGTGTATAGTAGAGGATTACAAAGTCGATCATCAATGGGAGGAGAGGCCCTTGGCCCTGTGAAGGTTCTGTGCCCCAGTGTAGGACAATGCCAGGGCCAATAAGTGGGAGAGGGTGGGGTGTCAAGCATGGGGAGTGGGGGAGGCAACAGAGGTTTGTTCTTGTTTTTGTTTGTTTGTTTGTTTTTTGGAGGGGAAACTGGGAAAGGAGAAATCATATGAGATGCAAATAAAGAAAATATCTAATAAAAAATAAAATGAAATAGATAAATAAATAAAAATAAATCTTTAAAAAAAACAAAAACAAGAACAACATCAACAACAACACAAAAATGACATGCCTTCTCCACCTCTTCTATGTTCATGTTGAGACCTTCCCCATTTACTAGATGTGTTAGTGGTGTGCTTTCTCACTTGACTCCTGACCTTATAACCTGCATTCACCTCCTTCTCAGTCTACCTTTACTTTTCTCTTACTAGTAAGTACTCTTCAGTGACAATTGCAGTATCTAGTATCCTAGGAATCAGCACCTTTCAAGCATCGCACTGATGATTACATCAAATGATCAGTGTGCAGGCTTCATCATATTTAGACAATTGTTTAATATTTACTATAGTGTTAGTGTAGTGTATTAAAAAAATAAAAACAGTAGGCTGGTTGAAAAATGCAGTAGTACTCTAGGGCCATGTCGTTTGCTTCTCTGACAGCATGGGCATTGTATTGGGCCCCATAGTGATCCATTTGGAAGTACAATCAAATTTGTGTTTTGAATTAGGGAGGGGGAGTTTCTTAAACTCCATATTATAAGTTATTGTAGTAGATAAATTTCAGTTTTGTGGTTTGAATGAGAATGACTTCCTTAAGCTAATATGTTGAATTTTTAGTTCCCAGGTGGTAGAGTTGTTTGGAAAGGATTAAAAGAAATGGCAACGTTGGAGGAGGTATGACAGTAGGCATGGGCTTTGATGAAGATCAGTACAGGGTCAGGCTGTCTCTTTTCTCTCTCTCTCTCTCTCTCTCTCTCTCTCTCTCTCTCTCTCTCTCT
>JADRCD010245221.1:0-10145 GCA_019843815.1 Montemys delectorum | reverse complement strand
CACCGCTTGTCACATTTGATGCCGTAAAGCCCCTCGGGACACAGGCGGGCCTCGCAAAGTTCACCTGC
The DNA here is from genome assembly GCA_019843815.1 of Montemys delectorum. Taxonomy (NCBI): domain Eukaryota; kingdom Metazoa; phylum Chordata; class Mammalia; order Rodentia; family Muridae; genus Montemys; species Montemys delectorum. Next base: position 10,077 of record JADRCD010245221.1, on the reverse strand, counting down.
AAACCCCGCTTCACACAGGCATGTGCCACTCACATGATAACACTTCCCTCCGTTGACACACCTGCAGGTCTCAGCACAGCGAACTCCATAGGTCCCAACAGGACATTCGTCCTGACACCTATTCAAACAAGAGACCAACAGTTGTTTCAAAAGGGCCTTACTGCACAAATTGAAAGGCTTTGTGAACCTATAGTATAGGTAAAAAAAAAAAAAACAGTAACAAGATAGATCACTCTCTAGCAACAAGAACTAGATACAAAGACTAGAGGAATTTTGAGCTCCCAAAATCAGATGCCCTTTACCCCAGTTTAAGAAGGCCTGGAGTTTTCTAACAGAGTTTTCGAGGAAGTGGACTATTGCCCTCTGTTATGAAGGACTGCTAAATGGCAAGGGGAAAAAAAATCAACCCAAAATTTTACCTTAGAATCTTTTTAACAAAGAAGAAATGGCCCAGAGGGGAGAGATGCTTTGGTAAGCTGGCTGAGGTGGGAAGCTGATTCCTGGAGGAATGAAAGGAGTCCTAGCTGCTCCATGGAGAGCATGAATAGTTAACGGGGCCAGCCAAATCTCTTTTTGGAGGGGTGAGGTGACTGGGAACATTCTGCCAAGAAGACAGGAATACGGTCTCATCTAGCAGAGCACACACCACAGTAGGGGACATTGTCTCAGTAGACACTTCCCGTGTGGCTTTCCGGTCATGGCAGACTCTGATTTTTCCTTTTTTTTTTTTTTTTTTAAAAATGTAGGTCAGTATTGCGTTTTCCAGATCTGAACCATGCAAGCAGCAAGGCATGCTTAGGAGCAATGGCACAGAAGTAGTTCCAAGAGAAACAGCCTGCCTACCAGGCTGCACACAGTTCTAAGGATAGGGTGTGGTAAGCGTCGGTATTGGGATTCTAAATGTAGAGGGGAAGGCTTGAGAATCTACTGGCATCTTGCTGGCTGACACTGGCTCTGGTATGCACTAAATTTGATGGGGAAAAGCAAAGTGGGGGGGGGGGCTCCTAAAAGCAGGTTTCACTGCTTCTAGAACTTTCCCACTGCACTTGTCAGTCCGCTGCCACTAAGTGCTTAACCACTGAAGAAATTCTGGAGCAGTTAAATGAATTCTTTAAAAGAATTCAATTGTAGACTTTAGAGCTACATATGGATGACCATAGACATTTTTCAGACATTAGTACTTTTTTGAAATAAATGCCATATTTTTAACCTTCAAGATTCTTTTATAAACCAAGTCATCTGATTTGTTCCTTTAGAAGGTACAACTTAGAGAAAAGACTTTGTGAGGTATAGTGATTCACCTGATCCAGGCTTTTAGTAAAGGCTGGCAAGACAGCTTCGAGGTATGTCTTACAACTCAACGTCAGTGGAAAAAGAGATTTAAAAAAGAAATTACCAGTTCCTCACCCTCTTCCATAAACTTTTAAACAAGCAAACAAACAAAAAATGTTACACTTTGGGTTGGTGGGATGATTCAGTGGGAAAAGGAAACTAATGGCCTGAATTCGATCCCAGAAGTCTCATGATTGAGGGACCGGACTTCCTCAAGTTGTTCTGCGCCACCCTGCCCGCAACACACACAGTGAATACATATGTGTTAACCGTGTTAATCAGGAAAAGGCTGGATCTTGGGCTATCTGCACAGTTTTAAAGTGGTTTAAGCACTATGTAAAGGCTGTTGGAAGCGGTGCATGTCAGACATCTAGGAAAGTTACGTTGCTCGGTCACAGGGAACTAATTTGTCGGACTCATTGAGACTTGGCACAGTATTTTCTTTCTCTTGGAAAGCAAAATGTATAATAGTTGGTCCCGGCCTGTATTTATCTTTCTAGCCTCTAATTAGAGATCTAGTAGTTTCTAGTATAAATGCAGAACGAATTCACTTGGGTTTGCCGGCTAAGCCGTAGCTATGGCAACAGGTTCTCTTTGTCAGTGCTGCACCACCTTCCTGTCAGTCATGGGTAGGTATGTACACCTGGGAAACTCAAGCAATGGGCACAGCTTTTAGTGCCTTTCTAGGCTTTTCCCCTGGTTTTAAGTCACTGTTATGACTGTACACATGTATAAACTACAGTGTGATGATTCTGTGTATACAGAGCATTTTCTATTTAAATGAACATCTTGGAGTAGTTATGACTTTCTGGTCGGTCTCTAGCTTAAGATCACCATTTCCCTTTCAAACCATTAAAGTTGCTGTTAAGGCACCACAAGAAAAATAAGAAGGGCTACCTCAGGAATTGGTAATACATCTTTCTTAAGAAAGATGGCAGACAAATAACAGAGGGTAATAAAAATTGACCAGAAAAGTAGAAACGATTTTATAAAACTATTGCTTCTTTTGTAAAAAAGAAGAAGAAGAAGAAGAAGAAGAAGAAGAAGAAGAAGAAGAAGAAGAAGAAGAAGAAGAAGAAGAAGAAGAAGAAGAAGACTATTTCTATTAAAAAGAAAAAAGAAAGAAATTTCTAATAGTGTCTTGGAGTAAGGGAAAAGGATGATCATTAAGTAGACAAAACCTGACAAAACACTAATTGACTGGGCACATCCTTACACCAATAATCACTCTGATCCCTACTTTGTATCACACTGTGAACTTGGGGATGAAGTCAGGGTGGCAGCTCCTTCTTGTTCTTTGGAGCTTGTCACTTCCCAAGTGACCAGAATAGCTGAGTGGAACCATGATTCAGTGGAATCATGAAGAGCTCACGCTCTTCCGTCAGACCTGGACTCCAGGGTCAGCAGCCTGCCCTTGTAACATCTGGAGCTGCCGTCCTGGGGGAAGGCCGAAGGAATTGGGAAAGAGCCAACTTTTCCACAGCTGTAGAGACAGAATGATCCGGCATTGAAGACCAGCGCTGCATTCCTCCAACCATGAGCTGCAGTTCCTGACTTTTTGCTTGTACCTGAGCTTTTCTTCACTTTCAGAATTATGCAGAACACAGATCTGGCAGGGCTGTCTTGGGGCTCACTATAGCAGAGTCCCTTACTGAGTTGTGAATACTCACTGAGCACTCTTTATAGGCATGGGTCATGCCTTATCATCAAAGAGCCACAGAGTGATCCGGTGACACACCATTAGCACCCTTCAAATCATCTTCAAGCAGGGCTTTGTGAGGGTCTCAGTCCATCTTCTCTTCATTCTTGCCAATTTCATGGAATTACATCTCCTTACCACAGTGTCCTTTGGGTCTTTCCACAGACCTCAAAACCTCTTATTTGTCATCTGCTATGTCATCCCGCCAGCCTGCAGGGCTCACCACTTGTTTCCCTGTAGTGGGTTGTCGGCCCCACATCCTGGGTGTATTTGCTGGCAGCTGCCTGTGGTAGCAACCACTGAGGAACATTCCCTCCTAATCACTCCAGGCACATTGACGTCTCAAGACAAGTGAAGAGGCACCAATGATTCCCACCCTTGTGTCTCCTCCCCACCTCCTTCCACAAATTGCCCACAGCTACTCCCTGCCTTCTTTTACAGAGACAAATGTGCTTTCTGCATATGTTAATAACTTAAAACAGAGGCAAGAACAGCAATGGAAAACAGTAACCACAGGGCATCACCGACGCTCCACAAAAGCTTGCGTAGAACAACTCTCCCATCCCACCTCATTTTTTCCCTTCCTCAACTTTCAAAAATTTACTTGAAAATTAGCTGTTCTTCTCTTCCCCCATATTCCAACTTCACTAAGCACATGCTCATTAGCCTTGTAGGTGTGACATTTCTGTGTTGCTTTTAAACTCAAAACCTCTAGAGCCTAAAACATTATATAAAACACTGCTTTAGATCCTGGTTGGCTTTGTTCCTCTCCTCTTCCAACCCTGTTTTCTGTAATATAAATGTATAAGCACAGCTTGGAGCTAGGCTGTGGATCACAAAGTCACATGGGGTAGTCCAACATTACATTGTAAAATGAGTAACCAAGGTGTCTAATTCATACATCAAAACAGTAAAAGGAAATTATATAGTTGTATTAATAAACAACAAAATGATTTTTAATTAATTTAAGCAGACACTTCTAACAAAAGACCTTAACAAAAGGAAGGACTGGAAAAGAGATACTAGGTAGTGAAGGAACCTGGAAACAGCAGACATATAATTACTCAAAGCCATTTGCAATAAAGTAGTACAAGGAAGAATTCCCACATTGACCTCCTATTGGTCAGCAGCATTCAGAGCTTCAAATAAATAAAATAAGGAAATGATATAATTATTAGAAATATTTTTAAACCAATGATCTCTAGTGGCAGATACTATCATTGCAAAACTAAACAATTCCAGTCTTTGCTTGAAACATTTAAGTTAATTTAAAAATTGGTAAAGTAAGGATTAACTTATGAAGTAAATATTTGAAAGCAAGCTTTTCTTTATCTAGAAAGTACCCAGTTAGAAACTTAAAGATAATTTTTAATTACAAAATTCTTAGAAGATGCATTTAATAAGCATATACAGATACTGCCTAGAGAGGTGAAGAAGCTTACAGAATTTAATCGAGAGCCATAAAATTAAAGTAGAAATTAGGAAATTAAAAAAAACACACACACTAGGCTAAAAAGGCTGTTTTAGTTTATATACATCATTAAAATACAGTAGTGTGTAATTATATAATGTTCCTAGATATTAGCCAAACGCACAATTGCTAGTGTTTGTACGGTTCCTACACAGCACTCAGTCACAAAGTCTTTGTGGATAATCTCCAAGACCTTCAGTTTACTGAATCTTATCACAAGCTGGAGGGAAGTGTCATGCCCAAGCATTTCGAGGATGTGGGCTCTTTATTATTATGCTGTCTGCCTCTCTGTCTCTCTGCCTCTCGGGTCACTGTGCTCTGACTTCACACCATAGGCAATGGACTTAGCTGTCCAGTCTCCTAGGACTAGAACAAAGTTGAAGAGGCAGAGCAAGAAGAGCCACTGAAGTAACAGTTTGCCCTCTATTACAGAAAGTGGCCAACCATGCATGGAAGAGCTGCAGGAGCACAGACAGAGCAAAATCACCCATTTGCTTCTGTTTCACACGACTCACAGATTTCTACGTTCTCCCACAGAACTGATGCCATCACCTCCACACAGTATAATAAATATGACGATTCTTTTATTTAGATTATTATTATTATTATTATTATTATTATTATTATTGATTTTTTTTCTGAGACAGGGTTTTTCTGTGTTGCCCTGGCTGTCCTAGAACTCACTCTGTAGACCAGGCTGGCCTCGAACTCAGAAATCCGCCTGCCTCTGCCTCCCAAGTGCTGGGATTAAAGGTGTGCACCACCACTGTCCGGCTATTATTATTACTATTATTATTATTAATTATTAATGTGTGTTCACATGTGCCTGTGTGTGGTATAAAGTCTTGAGTGTAAGTTCCTGCAGAGGCCAGAGGTACAAGGGTTACTGGTATTTGTGAGCACCTGACACGGACAGTAAGAATTGAATTCAGGTTCTCTGCAAGGGCAGAGTGTGCACTTAATCATGGAGCCATCTCTCCATCCCCAGTGACTAACATTCTTAAGGATGTTCTGGGCAACGAAGAGGAAGCTATACTTTATATAAGACCGTAAGTACATGCTCCATTTGAAAATCAAACTATCAATCGCTGCATCCCTTTCTTCATATGTCACATCTCAAATCTATTTAAAAATATTGAAATTGTAAAGTGTATGTCCTAAATACTCAACATTTCAGAAAGACACGTTCGTCATGGGTTCTGACTATCTGACACTTCATTGTCTTTTTTCTAGTGTCTCTCTGATTTCCTTAAATTCACTATTATTGATCTGTGACTCGGTTTGCATACACTCCATAAGGATAGAGGTTTTCAAACACTTATAGACTTTATGGATGCTTCTGAAATATTAGACAGTAGTTTCAGGCACAGGGTGCTGAGCATGCTCCCTGGACTCTCCAAACTTTCCTTCTAATTAGAGTAATTAGAATCTTATTCATTATGAGTAGTCAGAGAAACCCAAGTATGTCCTTACCGTTCCCCTGTGTATCCTGGGCTGCAGTGACACTGGCCTGTGGCAGTATCACACGTTCCTCCGTTGTGGCACTGGCATTCTTGGGAACAGTTCTTTCCAAAGCGACCCTCAGGGCAGGGCTGACCACACACTGTGCCCTGAATTCAAAGAGACTTAGAAAATTAGATGGGCCATCAGCCAGCACCAGGGAAGGCAGAGGAAGAAAACAGGGACAGCAGAAAGGGAGGGAGGGATTTGGGGACAGAGCTGTGAGACAATTCGATTAAGGGCATTTCAGAACACAAAAATGTTCACCATCTTTGAAGTGTGAGAAATTTCAAACTGACCCACTGACTCAATGAGACTATACCTCAAGATACATTCAAAGACACCAGAAGAGTGATCCTAAGAAATTTCCATATTAAAAAATGAACTTTAAGTTAAAGTTTCATAAAATTATTAATGCAACCTTAGCCATCCATAAGCCCTCCTAAGTATTCTTCCCTGAGCCTCACATGCGCCATAAGTCGGCAATGCTCACTGAGCATCCCTGCGTAAGTAGCAACCTCTGGTGCATACAGAGCACCTGAATACTTCCCTAGAGCTAAACACCATCACTAGGTTCTTTTCTTCACATGGTATAATATAATAATTGTGATATAATGTTAATATGGCATAAGATTAAAACTCTGTATACTTGAATTAGCAAAAACATTGCCTAAGAAGGACTTCTGCAGGCTTTTATTTCAGAAACTTTTATTTTATATGTCCAAAGACATATTTTTCCAATATGCAGGTCCAATAAACATTTCTGAGGTAAACTTATTTCCTGAGGAGAAAACCCAAACAACTCACTAGGACACTTCTTCTTGCCCTAGGAGCTATCCTTAGCAAGCATAGTCATATGTACTCCACTTCTGGGCCTGTGAAAGTAAGACACACCCCCAAGATCGCAGTCTATCCATGAAATACCCCACTGTTTTCTACTTTACTATGTAACCCGGGCCTATGGACTCTGATTTATTGGAGTTATAATCAATAGAATATTTATTGGAGTCATAAGTAGCGCAAACAACATAACATAATGGGATTTCCCTAATGTTTTTCATTATCCTCTCTCTTTCAAAGGGGACAGACTGTGTGTACTCTGAAATTGGAGCCTAGCTAGAACACCAGATGGTTTGCTAAATGTTTATTCTGGATAGCGTAAGAAATACATTTCCTCTAACTACTGGCTACCCACAAAGGCAGTTGGTGAGCTAATTAAGTCCCCTCTGGTGGTTTCTAAGCTATCCACAAACAGGAAAGATTCTTCCACAGGCTTCTGGAACCATCAACGCTTTTAAGAGATGGTTCAGGTTAGTGTTTAACTGAAAGTCGTCTGCATGCCAGGCACTGTGCTGGACCCTGAGAGCCAAAGATAAGTGACCTTTGCTTGTTTTGTTCATGGGTGCTGAGGAGAGCAGAAATAAAAATAGCTCTAGTCCCTCTGTGCTATTGCATGTCACTGCACTTGATGGAATATAATAATATGGATGAAGAAATGATCGACCAAGGGCCAGCGGACAGCCAACCAAGGTTTGGTATGTGGTGGGGGTCTGATGCAAATGCTCACTTTCTCAGGGTCTAATTCTAACAACCCATAATGGTCTTTCGTAATGTCCAGGGATGCTGTTGAAATGTTGGATTTGAATAAAGCCTAGTATGAGCAAGCAGCTAAAAGATGATGATGGTGCTATTGGCTGATATACATGGTGAGGGTGTGTGTGTGTGTGTGTGTGTGTGTGTGTGTGTGTGTGTGTGTGATAGGAAGGCCAGTTCACCTTTGGAGACACCTAACACAATACAGCAATATGTCGTAAAGGAGAAATTTATGTTGGGAGTTCAGTTATCCACATAGGAAAAAAATGTCTAAAAGCTTCTAATAAGAAACATCTGTTGTGGCCTAGAGGAAGTGGTTGAGGACAGATTCTGAGGTCCCATTGACTGGACTCATTGGTCTGCCTCCTGAACTCACAGTTCTGGGCTGCGGCTACAACTTTCCCACATCATAACTTCCAGGTATCAAGGAAACATTGCCACCTCAAGATGAGGCAGCTTGAAGGCCCTAGCAGTAAAATGCCTGCAGTTCCTCACCTGGAGATCTTGGACTTCCCTGGACACTGCCTCTGTAGCAAGAGTGTTCCCTTGCCAAGGAGCCAGCAAGGCCTAGTATTAGCAGAAGGCTGCTGAATGCAGGAGCTGAGAGAAGGATTCAAAGATAATCTGACACTTCTACTTGGGCTTCTAAGAAATGTTGACTTGCACTCATATCCAAAGGGCTGAGGTATATATATATATATGGTAGGTTTACTTTCCTAACATTTGCTCTGCTGGGCCTGCTAAAAACATTTCAGTGATCCTTTCACAGCTTCCTACAACCCACTGGCCCTCAACAAAAGGCTGCACCCTCTAACTCCATTCCTTACCTAGCTCCTGCACTTTGCTTAAAAAAAAAAAATCAGACTTTGGCCAAATCTTCATCATGGATCTGATCAATTCATTGCACATAAGCCCCAGTTGTCTTGCTAAAACTCTCCCTTACATCTTAAGGTCCACACCTATGTTCTTTGCTTCCAACAAAGAGTAATTCAGGTAAATTCTATTCTTCCCATTTGCCTGTAAAAAGTGTGGCTGAAATGAAGCCTAGACATTTGGTGACATCGTGACTACAGGCTACCAAGGTTTGGAGAAACTAACAGGGTAGTTACAAATCATCGCATCTGGGCTCAGAGAAGGTAAGATAAAGATCCCAGGAAAGCAGCAGAGGACTGCTAAAGCGATGGATCTGAGAGAAGTTTCTGTAGAAGAAATGACATAGGAAGGGCGCTTCAGTGAGAGAAGTGGGAGAGATGGTCACTGAAGAGGCAGAGGGCAACAAAAGGCTAAGATAGAGAGGTGGGCAATGACATGAGTCAAAGCTCTGGAGAAACAAAGCAGAGGAAGAACAGAAGAGTCCTGGTGGACCTGACAGTCAGAAGTCACTAGAAGCTGTCTGTGCAGGAAGAGTTCCTGGACAGACATGGTAATGCTTGCTCTTGTAAGACACTGCTTTCTTAAAGCAGACATGCATAAACCAACTCAGAAGGATGAGAACTAATTCTGTTTCCTGGCTTCACATGTACAATCAGGAATTCTTTCACGCTGTGTAGCCCCCGCAGCAGTAAGCCTATAGAATTACTACATAAAGAAAAAGCATTATGCTCAAAGTCTGGGAAGCTTTGTTGAGTGTGGTTTATTCTTACATTGTCTGGAAAGTTCTACAATTCTTGAACTGCATGACTGACTCTTCAGATTTATAGGACAACCTAATATTTTCATGTGACACATCCCGTTCAGAAGGACATTATCATAGACAGTGGTAATCTATGGATAGAATTGGGAAGACAGCTATTAAATAATTTCAGTGTTTGTCGGTTGTTGTCATTTGTGAGATCAGATAAGTGCTTCTTTCCTCCTTTGGGGGAAATGCACAGTACATGGTCATTATTGTTTCCATGAGGGCTCTTAATACACTCTACAGACAAGTACAAGATGAAGTTCCCTCCCAGCTTCTCTGGACTGGGAGATTTGTTTTTAAACGGCTGTGTCTTCCCAGTGTGGGAGTCACAGACCCCACGGCTACTTGGCTACTGGCAACGTCTCCATATCATATTCTCTTTTGTGTCCTGGAGTGTGTGATTCTTGGGGGTGGAAGGGACACTTACCATCCAGCCAGAAGGGCAAGAGCACTCTCCAGTGACATGGTGGCACACGCCTCCATTTTGGCAGGGACATCTCTGCTCACACTGTGGGCCATGTTTGCCAGGAGGACAAAGATCCTCACAACTGAGGGATGTAAGTGAAACAAAAGATACTGTTATTTATCCAGATACAGGATCCTCAAATTCACAGATATAATATCATCCAGAACTGTAAAATATACCACCTTTTCTCATTTCAGTAATTATTAATTTAATCAGAAGTGGATGGAAGTGTCCTGATGGACCATTCAGTCCTTGTTTTGGTTTGAGCTCTCTCCCTGCACACACACACACGTGTGTGTGTGTGTGTGTGTGTGTGTGTGTGTGTGTGTGTGTGTGTG
>JADRCD010245220.1:0-12354 GCA_019843815.1 Montemys delectorum | reverse complement strand
CACCGCTTGTCACATTTGATGCCGTAAAGCCCCTCGGGACACAGGCGTGCCTCGCAAAGTTCACCTGCAAACCCTGCTTCACACAGGCATGTGCCACTCACATGATAACACTTCCCTCCGTTGACACACTTGCAGGTCTCAGCACAGCGAACTCCATAGGTCCCAACAGGACATTCGTCCTGACACCTATTCAAACAAGAGACCAACAGTTGTTTCAAAAGGGCCTTACTGCACAAATTGAAAGGCTTTGTGAACCTATAGTATAAGGTAAAAAAAAAAAAAAAAGTAACAAGATAGATCACTCTGTAGCAACAAGAACTAGATACAAAGACTAGAGGAATTTTGAGCTCCCAAAATCAGATGCCCTTTACCCCAGTTTAAGAAGGCCTGGAGTTTTCTAACAGAGTTTTCGAGGAAGTGGACTATTGCCCTCTGTTATGAAGGACTGCTAAATGGCAAGGGGAAAAAAAATCAACCCAAAATTTTACCTTAGAATCTTTTTAACAAAGAAGAAATGGCCCAGAGGGGAGAGATGCTTTGGTAAGCTGGCTGAGGTGGGAAGCTGATTCCTGGAGGAATGAAAGGAGTCCTAGCTGCTCCATGGAGAGCATGAATAGTTAACGGGGCCAGCCAAATCTCTTTTTGGAGGGGTGAGGTGACTGGGAACATTCTGCCAAGAAGACAGGAATACGGTCTCATCTAGCAGAGCACACACCACAGTAGGGGACATTGTCTCAGTAGACACTTCCCGTGTGGCTTTCCGGTCATGGCAGACTCTGATTTTTCCTTTTTTTTTTTTTTTTTTAAAAATGTAGGTCAGTATTGCGTTTTCCAGATCTGAACCATGCAAGCAGCAAGGCATGCTTAGGAGCAATGGCACAGAAGTAGTTCCAAGAGAAACAGCCTGCCTACCAGGCTGCACACAGTTCTAAGGATAGGGTGTGGTAAGCGTCAGTATTGGGATTCTAAATGTAGAGGGGAAGGCTTGAGAATCTACTGGCATCTTGCTGGCTGACACTGGCTCTGGTATGCACTAAATTTGATGGGGAAAAGCAAAGTGGGGGGGGGGGCTCCTAAAAGCAGGTTTCACTGCTTCTAGAACTTTCCCACTGCACTTGTCAGTCCGCTGCCACTAAGTGCTTAACCACTGAAGAAATTCTGGAGCAGTTAAATGAATTCTTTAAAAGAATTCAATTGTAGACTTTAGAGCTACATATGGATGACCATAGACATTTTTCAGACATTAGTACTTTTTTGAAATAAATGCCATATTTTTAACCTTCAAGATTCTTTTATAAACCAAGTCATCTGATTTGTTCCTTTAGAAGGTACAACTTAGAGAAAAGACTTTGTGAGATATAGTGATTCACCTGATCCAGGCTTTTAGTAAAGGCTGGCAAGACAGCTTCGAGGTATGTCTTACAACTCAACGTCAGTGGAAAAAGAGATTTAAAAAAGAAATTACCAGTTCCTCACCCTCTTCCATAAACTTTTAAACAAGCAAACAAACAAAAAATGTTACACTTTGGGTTGGTGGGATGATTCAGTGGGAAAAGGAAACTAATGGCCTGAATTCAATCCCAGAAGTCTCATGATTGAGGGACCGGACTTCCTCAAGTTGTTCTGCGCCACCCTGCCCGCAACACACACAGTGAATACATATGTGTTAACCGTGTTAATCAGGAAAAGGCTGGATCTTGGGCTATCTGCACAGTTTTAAAGTGGTTTAAGCACTATGTAAAGGCTGTTGGAAGCGGTGCATGTCAGACGTCTAGGAAAGTTACGTTGCTCGGTCACAGGGAACTAATTTGTCGGACTCATTGAGACTTGGCACAGTATTTTCTTTCTCTTGGAAAGCAAAATGTATAATAGTTGGTCCCGGCCTGTATTTATCTTTCTAGCCTCTAATTAGAGATCTAGTAGTTTCTAGTATAAATGCAGAACGAATTCACTTGGGTTTGCCGGCTAAGCCGTAGCTATGGCAACAGGTTCTCTTTGTCAGTGCTGCACCACCTTCCTGTCAGTCATGGGTAGGTATGTACACCTGGGAAACTCAAGCAATGGGCACAGCTTTTAGTGCCTTTCTAGGCTTTTCCCCTGGTTTTAAGTCACTGTTATGACTGTACACATGTATAAACTACAGTGTGATGATTCTGTGTATACAGAGCATTTTCTATTTAAATGAACATCTTGGAGTAGTTATGACTTTCTGGTCGGTCTCTAGCTTAAGATCACCATTTCCCTTTCAAACCATTAAAGTTGCTGTTAAGGCACCACAAGAAAAATAAGAAGGGCTACCTCAGGAATCGGTAATACATCTTTCTTAAGAAAGATGGCAGACAAATAACAGAGGGTAATAAAAATTGACCAGAAAAGTAGAAACGATTTTATAAAACTATTGCTTCTTTTGTAAAAAAGAAGAAGAAGAAGAAGAAGAAGAAGAAGAAGAAGAAGAAGAAGAAGAAGAAGAAGAAGAAGAAGAAGAAGAAGAAGAAGACTATTTCTATTAAAAAGAAAAAAGAAAGAAATTTCTAATAGTGTCTTGGAGTAAGGGAAAAGGATGATCATTAAGTAGACAAAACCTGACAAAACACTAATTGACTGGGCACATCCTTACACCAATAATCACTCTGATCCCTACTTTGTATCACACTGTGAACTTGGGGATGAAGTCAGGGTGGCAGCTCCTTCTTGTTCTTTGGAGCTTGTCACTTCCCAAGTGACCAGAATAGCTGAGTGGAACCATGATTCAGTGGAATCATGAAGAGCTCACGCTCTTCCGTCAGACCTGGACTCCAGGGTCAGCAGCCTGCCCTTGTAACATCTGGAGCTGCCGTCCTGGGGGAAGGCCGAAGGAATTGGGAAAGAGCCAACTTTTCCACAGCTGTAGAGACAGAATGATCCGGCATTGAAGACCAGCGCTGCATTCCTCCAACCATGAGCTGCAGTTCCTGACTTTTTGCTTGTACCTGAGCTTTTCTTCACTTTCAGAATTATGCAGAACACAGATCTGGCAGGGCTGTCTTGGGGCTCACTATAGCAGAGTCCCTTACTGAGTTGTGAATACTCACTGAGCACTCTTTATAGGCATGGGTCATGCCTTATCATCAAAGAGCCACAGAGTGATCCGGTGACACACCATTAGCACCCTTCAAATCATCTTCAAGCAGGGCTTTGTGAGGGTCTCAGTCCATCTTCTCTTCATTCTTGCCAATTTCATGGAATTACATCTCCTTACCACAGTGTCCTTTGGGTCTTTCCACAGACCTCAAAACCTCTTATTTGTCATCTGCTATGTCATCCCGCCAGCCTGCAGGGCTCACCACTTGTTTCCCTGTGGTGGGTTGTCGGCCCCACATCCTGGGTGTATTTGCTGGCAGCTGCCTGTGGTAGCAACCACTGTGGAACATTCCCTCCTAATCACTCCAGGCACATTGACGTCTCAAGACAAGTGAAGAGGCACCAATGATTCCCACCCTTGTGTCTCCTCCCCACCTCCTTCCACAAATTGCCCACAGCTACTCCCTGCCTTCTTTTACAGAGACAAATGTGCTTTCTGCATATGTTAATAACTTAAAACAGAGGCAAGAACAGCAATGGAAAACAGTAACCACAGGGCATCACCGACGCTCCACAAAAGCTTGCGTAGAACAACTCTCCCATCCCACCTCATTTTTTCCCTTCCTCAACTTTCAAAAATTTACTTGAAAATTAGCTGTTCTTCTCTTCCCCCATATTCCAACTTCACTAAGCACATGCTCATTAGCCTTGTAGGTGTGACATTTCTGTGTTGCTTTTAAACTCAAAACCTCTAGAGCCTAAAACATTATATAAAACACTGCTTTAGATCCTGGTTGGCTTTGTTCCTCTCCTCTTCCAACCCTGTTTTCTGTAATATAAATGTATAAGCACAGCTTGGAGCTAGGCTGTGGATCACAAAGTCACATGGGGTAGTCCAACATTACATTGTAAAATGAGTAACCAAGGTGTCTAATTCATACATCAAAACAGTAAAAGGAAATTATATAGTTGTATTAATAAACAACAAAATGATTTTTAATTAATTTAAGCAGACACTTCTAACAAAAGACCTTAACAAAAGGAAGGACTGGAAAAGAGATACTAGGTAGCGAAGGAACCTGGAAACAGCAGACATATAATTACTCAAAGCCATTTGCAATAAAGCAGTACAAGGAAGAATTCCCACATTGACCTCCTATTGGTCAGCAGCATTCAGAGCTTCAAATAAATAAAATAAGGAAATGATCTAATTATTAGAAATATTTTTAAACCAATGATCTCTAGTGGCAGATACTATCATTGCAAAACTAAACAATTCCAGTCTTTGCTTGAAACATTTAAGTTAATTTAAAAATTGGTAAAGTAAGGATTAACTTATGAAGTAAATATTTGAAAGCAAGCTTTTCTTTATCTAGAAAGTACCCAGTTAGAAACTTAAAGATAATTTTTAATTACAAAATTCTTAGAAGATGCATTTAATAAGCATATACAGATACTGCCTAGAGAGGTGAAGAAGCTTACAGAATTTAATCGAGAGCCATAAAATTAAAGTAGAAATTAGGAAATAAAAAAAAACACACACACTAGGCTAAAAAGGCTGTTTTAGTTTATATACATCATTAAAATACAGTAGTGTGTAATTATATAATGTTCCTAGATATTAGCCAAACGCACAATTGCTAGTGTTTGTACGGTTCCTACACAGCACTCAGTCACAAAGTCTTTGTGGATAATCTCCAAGACCTTCAGTTTACTGAATCTTATCACAAGCTGGAGGGAAGTGTCATGCCCAAGCATTTCGAGGACGTGGGCTCTTTATTGTTATGCTGTCTGCCTCTCTGCCTCTCGGGTCACTGTGCTCTGACTTCACACCATAGGCAATGGACTTAGCTGTCCAGTCTCCTAGGACTAGAACAAAGTTGAAGAGGCAGAGCAAGAAGAGCCACTGAAGTAACAGTTTGCCCTCTATTACAGAAAGTGGCCAACCATGCATGGAAGAGCTGCAGGAGCACAGACAGAGCAAAATCACCCATTTGCTTCTGTTTCACACGACTCACAGATTCCTACGTTCTCCCACAGAACTGATGCCATCACCTCCACACAGTATAATAAATATGACGATTCTTTTATTTAGATTATTATTATTATTATTATTATTATTATTATTATTGATTTTTTTTCTGAGACAGGGTTTTTCTGTGTTGCCCTGGCTGTCCTAGAACTCACTCTGTAGACCAGGCTGGCCTTGAACTCAGAAATCCTCTGCCTCCCAAGTGCTGGGATTAAAGGTGTGCACCACCACTGTCCGGCTATTATTATTACTATTATTATTATTAATTATTAATGTGTGTTCACATGTGCCTGTGTGTGGTATAAAGTCTTGAGTGTAAGTTCCTGCAGAGGCCAGAGGTACAAGGGTTACTGGTATTTGTGAGCACCTGACACGGACAGTAAGAATTGAATTCAGGTTCTCTGCAAGGGCAGAGTGTGCACTTAATCATGGAGCCATCTCTCCATCCCCAGTGACTAACATTCTTAAGGATGTTCTGGGCAACGAAGAGGAAGCTATACTTTATATAAGACCGTAAGTACATGCTCCATTTGAAAATCAAACTATCAATCGCTGCATCCCTTTCTTCATATGTCACATCTCAAATCTATTTAAAAATATTGAAATTGTAAAGTGTATGTCCTAAATACTCAACATTTCAGAAAGACACGTTCATCATGGGTTCTGACCATCTGACACTTCATTGTCTTTTTTCTAGTGTCTCTCTGATTTCCTTAAATTCACTATTATTGATCTGTGACTCGGTTTGCATACACTCCATAAGGATAGAGGTTTTCAAACACTTATAGACTTTATGGATGCTTCTGAAATATTAGACAGTAGTTTCAGGCACAGGGTGCTGAGCATGCTCCCTGGACTCTCCAAACTTTCCTTCTAATTAGAGTAATTAGATTCTTATTCATTATGAGTAGTCAGAGAAACCCAAGTATGTCCTTACCGTTCCCCTGTGTATCCTGGGCTGCAGTGACATTGGCCTGTGGCAGCATCACACGTTCCTCCGTTGTGGCACTGGCATTCTTGGGAACAGTTCTTTCCAAAGCGACCCTCAGGGCAGGGCTGACCACACACTGTGCCCTGAATTCAAAGAGACTTAGAAAATTAGATGGGCCATCAGCCAGCACCAGGGAAGGCAGAGGAAGAAAACAGGGACAGCAGAAAGGGAGGGAGGGATTTGGGGACAGAGCTGTGAGACAATTCGATTAAGGGCATTTCAGAACACAAAAATGTTCACCATCTTTGAAGTGTGAGAAATTTCAAACCGACCCACTGACTCAATGAGACTATACCTCAAGATACATTCAAAGACACCAGAAGAGTGATCCTAAGAAATTTCCATATTAAAAAATGAACTTTAAGTTAAAGTTTCATAAAATTATTAATGCAACCTTAGCCATCCATAAGCCCTCCTAAGTATTCTTCCCTGAGCCTCACATGCGCCATAAGTCGGCAATGCTCACTGAGCATCCCTGCGTAAGTAGCAACCTCTGGTGCATACAGAGCACCTGAATACTTCCCTAGAGCTAAACACCATCACTAGGTTCTTTTCTTCACATGGTATAATATAATAATTGTGATATAATGTTAATATGGCATAAGATTAAAACTCTGTATACTTGAATTAGCAAAAACATTGCCTAAGAAGGACTTCTGCAGGCTTTTATTTCAGAAACTTTTATTTTATATGTCCAAAGACATATTTTTCCAATATGCAGGTCCAATAAACATTTCTGAGGTAAACTTATTTCCTGAGGAGAAAACCCAAACAACTCACTAGGACACTTCTTCTTGCCCTAGGAGCTATCCTTAGCAAGCATAGTCATATGTACTCCACTTCTGGGCCTGTGAAAGTAAGACACACCCCCAAGATCGCAGTCTATCCATGAAATACCCCACTGTTTTCTACTTTACTATGTAACCCGGGCCTATGGACTCTGATTTATTGGAGTTATAATCAATAGAATATTTATTGGAGTCATAAGTAGCGCAAACAACATAACATAATGGGATTTCCCTAATGTTTTTCATTATCCTCTCTCTTTCAAAGGGGACAGACTGTGTGTACTCTGAAATTGGAGCCTAGCTAGAACACCAGATGGTTTGCTAAATGTTTATTCTGGATAGCGTAAGAAATACATTTCCTCTAACTACTGGCTACCCACAAAGGCAGTTGGTGAGCTAATTAAGTCCCCTCTGGTGGTTTCTAAGCTATCCACAAACAGGAAAGATTCTTCCACAGGCTTCTGGAACCATCAACGCTTTTAAGAGATGGTTCAGGTTAGTGTTTAACTGAAAGTCGTCTGCATGCCAGGCACTGTGCTGGACCCTGAGAGCCAAAGATAAGTGACCTTTGCTTGGTTTGTTCATGGGTGCTGAGGAGAGCAGAAATAAAAATAGCTCTAGTCCCTCTGTGCTATTGCATGTCACTGCACTTGATGGAATATAATAATATGGATGAAGAAATGATCGACCAAGGGCCAGCGGACAGCCAACCAAGGTTTGGTATGTGGTGGGGGTCTGATGCAAATGCTCACTTTCTCAGGGTCTAATTCTAACAACCCATAATGGTCTTTCGTAATGTCCAGGGATGCTGTTGAAATGTTGGATTTGAATAAAGCCTAGTATGAGCAAGCAGCTAAAAGATGATGATGGTGCTATTGGCTGATATACATGGTGAGGGTGTGTGTGTGTGTGTGTGTGTGTGTGTGTGTGTGTGTGTGTGTGATAGGAAGGCCAGTTCACCTTTGGAGACACCTAACACAATACAGCAATATGTCGTAAAGGAGAAATTTATGTTGGGAGTTCAGTTATCCACATAGGAAAAAAATGTCTAAAAGCTTCTAATAAGAAACATCTGTTGTGGCCTAGAGGAAGTGGTTGAGGACAGATTCTGAGGTCCCATTGACTGGACTCATTGGTCTGCCTCCTGAACTCACAGTTCTGGGCTGCGGCTACAACTTTCCCACATCATAACTTCCAGGTATCAAGGAAACATTGCCACCTCAAGATGAGGCAGCTTGAAGGCCCTAGCAGTAAAATGCCTGCAGTTCCTCACCTGGAGATCTTGGACTTCCCTGGACACTGCCTCTGTAGCAAGAGTGTTCCCTTGCCAAGGAGCCAGCAAGGCCTAGTATTAGCAGAAGGCTGCTGAATGCAGGAGCTGAGAGAAGGATTCAAAGATAATCTGACACTTCTACTTGGGCTTCTAAGAAATGTTGACTTGCATTCATATCCAAAGGGCTGAGGTATATATATATATATGGTAGGTTTACTTTCCTAACATTTGCTCTGCTGGGCCTGCTAAAAACATTTCAGTGATCCTTTCACAGCTTCCTACAACCCACTGGCCCTCAACAAAAGGCTGCACCCTCTAACTCCATTCCTTACCTAGCTCCTGCACTTTGCTTAAAAAAAAATCAGACTTTGGCCAAATCTTCATCATGGATCTGATCAATTCATTGCACATAAGCCCCAGTTGTCTTGCTAAAACTCTCCCTTACATCTTAAGGTCCACACCTATGTTCTTTGCTTCCAACAAAGAGTAATTCAGGTAAATTCTATTCTTCCCATTTGCCTGTAAAAAGTGTGGCTGAAATGAAGCCTAGACATTTGGTGACATCGTGACTACAGGCTACCAAGGTTGGAGAAACTAACAGGGTAGTTACAAATCATCGCATCTGGGCTCAGAGAAGGTAAGATAAAGATCCCAGGAAAGCAGCAGAGGACTGCTAAAGCGATGGATCTGAGAGAAGTTTCTGTAGAAAAAAATGGTGTAGGAAGGGCGCTTCAGTGAGAGAAGTGGGAGAGATGGTCACTGAAGAGGCAGAGGGCAACAAAAGGCTAAGATAGAGAGGTGGGCAATGACATGAGTCAAAGCTCTGGAGAAACAAAGCAGAGGAAGAACAGAAGAGTCCTGGTGGACCTGACAGTCAGAAGTCACTAGAAGCTGTCTGTGCAGGAAGAGTTCCTGGACAGACATGGTAATGCTTGCTCTTGTAAGACACTGCTTTCTTAAGGCAGACATGCATAAACCAACTCAGAAGAGTGAGAACTGTTTCCTGGCTTCACATGTACAATCAGGAATGTTTTCACACTGTGGAGCCCCCGCAGCAGCAGGCCTATAGAATTACTACATAAAGAAAAAGCATTATGCTCAAAGTCTGGGAAGCTTTGTTGAGTGTGGCTTATTCTTACATTGTCTGGAAAGTTCTACAATCCTTGAACTGCATGACTGACTCTTCAGATTTATAGGACAGCCTAATATTTTCATGTGACACATCCCGTTCAGAAGGACGTTATCATAGACAGTGGTAATCTATGGATAGAATTGGGAAGACAGCTATTAAATAATTTCAGTGTTTGTCGGTTGTTGTCATTTGTGAGATCAGATAAGTGCTTCTTTCCTCCTTTGGGGGAAATGCACAGTACATGGTCATTATTGTTTCCATGAGGGCTCTTAATACACTCTACAGACAAGTACAAGATGAAGTTCCCTCCCAGCTTCTCTGGACTGGGAGATTTGTTTTTAAACGGCTGTGTCTTCCCAGTGTGGGAGTCACAGACCCCACGGCTACTTGGCTACTGGCAACGTCTCCATATCATATTCTCTTTTGTGTCCTGGAGTGTGTGATTCTTGGGGGTGGAAGGGACACTTACCATCCAGCCAGAAGGGCAAGAACACTCTCCAGTGACATGGTGGCACACGCCTCCATTTTGGCAGGGACATCTCTGCTCACACTGTGGGCCATGTTTGCCAGGAGGACAAAGATCCTCACAACTGAGGGATGTAAGTGAAACAAAAGATACTGTTATTTATCCAGATACAGGATCCTCAAATTCACAGATATAATATCATCCAGAACTGTAAAATATACCACCTTTTCTCATTTCAGTAATTATTAATTTAATCAGAAGTGGATGGAAGTGTCCTGATGGACCATTCAGTCCTTGTTTTGGTTTGAGCTCTCTCCCTGCACACACGTGTGTGTGTGTGTGTGCGTGTGTGTGTGTGTGAGTGTGTGTGTGTGTGTGTGTGTGTTTGCCCATATGCATGAATATGGAGGCCAGGAGAAGAGGTAGGTGTCCTTTGCCAGTCTCTACCCTATTCCCTTAGACAGGGTCTCTCTCTGAACTTGGAGCTTACTGACTATAGCTTAGATGGTTTCCAGCAAGCTCCAGGGATCCTCTGTCTCTTCCCTCCCTGGATTCCCAGCACCAGGGTTCCAGGCACCAAAGTCCACACCTGGCTTTTTATGTGGGGGCTAGGGATCCAAACTCAGACCCTTAGGCTTGCACTGCATGAAATCCCACCATCCCTACAAAGGAACTTCCAAGGGCAGGGAAAGCTCTCCTGTTCTAGAACTCCAGGGAGAAAAGTGTGCTTTCCCTGGATGGCTTACCAAAGCACTTGAGCTGGAGTGCAAGCTGCTTTCCTTTGGAAGTTTGTTCATGTATATAATGTGAAAGAGGATCTAAATGGTCACGTGCTCCCATTGTCACAATCAGTTTTCAGCATCCTCTTCTTTTGAATGAGAAGCCCCCACTCCTTTAACCCCACTGCCCTTCGACCTTCCCCACTAAACCACCTTGGTTTTGCTCTGATTAAATGCCTCCCAGCTTCCTACAGCCCTGTGTAACGTTGACCTTGATGAAAACCTATACTAGTGATATTAGCAATTAAGCAGTTTGAGACACTAATCTATTCTTCTGAAAATCGGGCCTTTCTAGGTTAGTGCGTTCTTTGGTTTTGTTATGTTTTGTTTTGTTCCGTTCCTTTAGCTCTACTTTACAGACATTAGCACTGTCAGCAGGACATATTTACCTAATCAGCTACATTTCCACAACTATTAGCTCTGTGATTTAAGAGAATAATTTTCTCAGTAAGGGAAGAAGATTTTTCTATCTCTTACTCTTTTTTTTTTTTTTTTTTTTTTGCCAAATTTCGCATTTTAAAAACTCTGTTAACAGGAGCAAGCCAAAGAATGCCCTTCTCAAAATGAAGTCATGGAGATTAAGTTAATTCAGAGTTCTCTAATAATAGTGATAATAATAATAGTAATAATAAGTTGCTATTAGTAAGTATTTTTTTATTATACACTAATACTTTCATTATAAACATCTGCAATACTTCCCAGTAGATGTGATATGTGCACTTTTATGTGCATAATGACATATCTGTGACCATGAGCACCAATGACTCCGATGACCTTCCACATTCTTGTGTTTCATTCCATGCAAACATTTCAGTCTTCTTTCTCAGGCTCTGGATCCACCCAGAAATATCCAGTTAATTACCACAAGGGCAGAGCCACCTGGACCACTATTAACTATTCCTAGACAGTGATGGAATTGTGGGAGATTTTCAATATCCATGCCTGCCACAGTAACCCCCAAATACCCTCATTCACACGCCATCTGATGAGCCTGGAGGCTGGTCCTTACCTCTTGGCTGAGCTCTAGCATTCTAGAGTCAAGCAGCAGGGGGCCCCAGGGGCCCCCCCAGCTCGTCCCCCTTCCCCCCCCCCCCCCACACACACACTGCGAGGTGCCTGGACCCTGAACCAAAGGTGACGATTGAGGCAGCAAGTCAAAGCACACAGTATCTGCAGTGCGACTCCACCATGGCACACCAACTTACAAGGCTCCGGTGTACCCAGGTGAACAACGGCATTCCCCAGTGATGTGGTCACAAGTCGCTCCATTCTGACACTGGCACCTTTGGTGACAGTCGTTACCGTAGGTGCCCTGTTCACAACGGTCCTCGCAGCGCCATCCGCGGTAGCCTGCAGCGCAGTGGCAAGCCCCAGTGATGGGGTTACACAAAGCTCTGTTTTTGCATTGACACCGGCTGCTGCAGTGAGGCCCCCAGTGATCACCGTCACAAGCTAGGAGGAGAAAAAGAGTGTGAGGATGGGTCTGGGCCTTTCTTCACTCTGCTCCCCTTGGTGAGAACAGTAAGCTTTCTTCATGACATTACCACTTTTTTTTTTTAAAGATAAATTTTCTCCTCTCCTGGGGTAGCCCCAAGCTATGTAGCAGAGGATGTCCTTGAACATCTGATCCTCCTGCCTCCACCTCAGGAGTTACTGAGATTTCAGGTGGGAGCCACCACACCAGATGGGGATTGAACTCAGCTTTCCCAGTGCCAGGTAAGCACTGTGCCCATGCTACATCGCCAGCCTCATCTTCATCCTTAAGCTGAGCAATCCAGGCTCCATTATCAACAGCTGCACTGCGCACACTGGTGCTCAGGGTCCTATCCATGG
>JADRCD010245215.1:0-12721 GCA_019843815.1 Montemys delectorum | reverse complement strand
TTTGCAGAGTGGTCAAAGTACAACTTTCCGGAGTCCCTTATTTCCTGTTCCCTTGAGAGATCTGAGGATCAGATGTGATCTCTGAAGGTAGCAGGAAGACTTTTGCGCTACTGTATTAGCGATAGCTGAAGAAGCAGCATACATACTCAACGGCAGGCAAACAGCCACTACGGGAAGAAGGCACCCTGACTTAAGGAAGCAATGCTAGAGCTTAGACGTGGCCTTTAATGCAACAGGCAAATGCACGAATGCTGAGCTAGAGCTCCAGTCCTTTCCAGTTCTTATTTTGAGAAAAGGTCTCTGTAAGTTGCCCACTCAAGCCAGGAATTTGGCAATCCCATGTCTCAGCCTTCCCAAGTATAAATTAAAGACCAGGTCCTGCTTAACTCAAATTAACACAGTAAAATAAACAGATATCAAGTTGGAAAAATGCTTTGATTTTAAGTAGAGGAAAAAAATCATCAGAAAGACAGCCGGCTGTAATTTGAAGCAGGAGTTACATCTTA
Organism: Montemys delectorum; assembly: GCA_019843815.1. Lineage (NCBI taxonomy): Eukaryota > Metazoa > Chordata > Mammalia > Rodentia > Muridae > Montemys > Montemys delectorum. Next base: position 12,215 of record JADRCD010245215.1, on the reverse strand, counting down.
AGACACACATTTGGGATTTGTTTTTTTCTTTATTCTGTTGAAGACAGTGAACTTCGATTTTTGACTAAATATTCCAAATAGCAACTGAAATTTAAAAATACAATTCACCCTGACTTAAAAATAGAACTAGTACTACTTAAAATGAGTGATTTTAAACTCTGACGTGGACACATGAGGGAAAGAGCCCAAGGCTTAACAACAGACTCCAACATGACATCCTTGTTTAGACCTTGATTTGAACAATATTGCCAAATAACAAAAAAAATGTGTACTCAGTCCAGATACAACAGGCACCAAGCATACAACAGTGGCACTGGGACATGAGGAAAGGTGTCCAAATGTTAAGAGACACATACAGGAAGACCTAGGCATAAAATTCACAGAGCAAGACTAATTATGTTAATACTTCAACAACTACCATGCACGTGTGGCAAGGCCTGTTAGCTGTCGGATCTGAGCAATGAGTGAAGGCAATTTGATCGATTATTCTTTCTACTGTTAAACATGGTTTACATGCATATACATACACATACACACATTTATAATGTAAGGACTAAAGTTGCTTCTTTCTCTGTCATTTGAAGGATAAATGTCCTATGTTGGCAGTACTGAGGAGGAACCCTGAGCCTTCCATTTGCCAGGTAATTATTCTCCCAGTGAGCTTCATTTCCAGCCACAGCTAGTAATTTCTTTAGCTTATATCAACATTACCAACTCAGAGGTCCAAGAGATGGCTCAGCAGCTAAGAACACATACTGCTCTTGTAAGAGGACCTGAATTCAGTACCCAGCACCCATGTTGGGTGGCTCATAATCCTCGAGCTCCAGAGGACTCAACACCCTCTTCTGACCTCTGCACTTACATATATATACTCACACATAAACACAGAAATAAACATTAGTAAAACTAACTCGGTATAATCTTTCATACCAAAAAACAAACAAACAAACAAACAAAAACAAAACACAAAAAAACCCAAAAAAAACTCCAGACTCCACAAAGCAATTATTTAAGTGCTAACAACACTGTAAGAGCTTGGACTGCTACCTTCTCTAAGCTCTTTCCATTATTAAAACCAGGAAGAATATATATGGGTTAATTTAGCTCACAATAAGTGGGCAAGGACATTTAAAAAAAACTAAAACAAAAGGTATTGTGTGTGTGGGAATATGTTGGAGTTACATACAGAAGTTAAGAAAGTCACTTTTACAGTGACTTGATGTAGAATAATCTGTGAATTTCATATCCTTGCATTTTCTGCTCCATTAAAAAACTGGCTGCAGTCTAGGGCAGGTGTAGTCTTCCAATAAAACCCACTACACAGAAAGACAGGGAGAAACAAAGCACATGAATTGACAGGAGCTTGTGTTCCTATAAAATCACTGAAGCACTACTACATGGCACAAGCACATGAGGCCTCTCCACACAACATCTCCTATGCCTTCCTGGGCTGGCAAGTGAAGGCCACATAAGCCAGGCAGGTCTTCAAACCAGGAATCATCCTAGGAACTGATAACTGTTCTACTCTACTAATCAACTCTTGATTTAAATGACAATATTTTCCTTAATTTGAATGGTCACATATAATCTTCGTACTTTAACTTCACCAATTTCTACAAAGACATTTGTTTTAATAAGATTCTTGCCTGTGCTGGCTTCTACAAGAGCATACAACCTGCACACCAATTATGCACACAAGCCTATATTTCCACCTAAGCATCTGTTTATAGTCTCTACACACACTCCTCTTCATCAAAGTTGATAAACTTTTCTAACTTATATGGAGCAAATACTGGGCACAGGGGTGCAGAGGGTTGGTACAGGATATAAGCTAGACTTTGAAGGTTGTTTGGAAGAATGGTGGAGAGCCTGCAGGGTAGGGTACAGAAAGCAGGAGATGACCAGGGAACAAACATTAGCCAAGGTCCCAAAGGCAGTTCCCTCATTTAGATTCTTGGCTATTTGAACTGTAAATACTTAGCCAGGACTATTTATTTCCTTGAGTATTAAATACTAAGGGCCAAATGTTCCTTATTAATTTGAGGATTTCCAAAACAGGACCAGAAGAATGTTCTACAAGTTTACAGCTGGCAAGTATACTCAAAAGAGCCCTCTGTGCTCACTGAAGACTCAGGAATCCCAGGCAGGAGCTCAGAAAAAGGCTCAGGGCATTCTCTCCTGCCATTCCGTCCAGACCTTGTGCTGCCCTGGAGTTCCCCAGCACCGAGCCAGCCTCTCTGAAGAACTCTCTAACTGGCTGGCCTCCAGTCTGCACTTTGCTGCTGAACTCTCTTTCTCTGATTTCTCTGACTCCTGGCTCTGCTTTTCTCTTGCACCAGACCCCCCACCCCACTCCAAAGTCATATAGGAAAATCTCATTCAACCACAGAATTCTCACTTGCTTTATTCAGATGAAACACATTATAATTTAAACAAAACATACTGAAAATATATTTGCCTGCTACACTGAACTCATTTATTGCATATCTACTATGCATCTAGCACACCAAGCTCCACACATCTGATTTTGCATCATTCTTGTAACAAACAAACGCATGAGCAAATATTGCTTCCTGACAGATGAAGGTATGAACACAGTGGTTAAGGCCACCAACTAGGAAGTTAGGGCGGACAAGCATCTAAGTGGGTGTTTAGGAATCTCAACTATGGAGCCAAGTTACAAGGCCCACCCTGTCTGTGTCACATAAAAGCTATGTGATCAAGGACAAGTAACAGAGCTCTACTTCCCATTTTTCTTTTCCATCAAATTCAGTTTATCTTGGAGCATCCTTAAGTTCTTCAGGGGCACTTTATAAAAATATTACCTGACTATGAGAAATTTCAGTTAGATACAATAACTGACTTACATGTGAAAATGTATCCTCATATCCTGACACAACACTCCCTACTCATAACATCCAAAATATACAGAGGGAAGCCCTAAAACCAGTTCGGCTGAAGAAGAAGATAACCACAGGGACTTACGAGAAATGAGACTGCTGACACATGAAAGAGGTTACAGCATGGCAGATTTAGAAGCAGCAGTGGTGGCTACAGAGTCGGCTTCTGTGGGGTAACCAACCAGTCTCTCCTCCAGGGAAGGGAATTTCAGTGGCTCCCTCTCCCATGAGAGAGGACAGAGCTGGGACTACAGACAAGAAAGTCCATAAGCACAGGGAAACTCTGAACCAGGCTGTCTATCAATTTTTTAGTTTAATCTGTGATATTCCAGTGGGACTAGGAAGAGATGGACCAAAATGACAATATCTGGGCTATCTCCTCAAAGACAGAATCCATATAAGTAACAAAGTATTCAAAAGGTTCCTAATTATAGGCAGCAAACCAAATCTCACAACAGAGAGGCATTTACACACACACACACACACACACACACACACACGCACTAAAAATAACTGGAACATAAAATGACTCTAAAAGAAAGCAATTTTATAGGGCAGCCTGACAGAGACCCTAATATAGCTTAGCTTTAGTGCACTGAAGAAACCCTGAAGGAAGGATGTCTTCTTAGCACAGGAGAGCTACAGATGTGCCTCAGTGGTAGAGTGGCCTGCCTAGCACAGGCCAGGCCCTGGGTTCAACATCTTATGACAAAGGAGAAAAACACAAAAGGAATATTTGCCTGCGAGGTATGGCACACAGCTGTAATCCAGATTTGGAAGATAAAGCAGGAGGATCATGAACTCAACAGCAGCTCTAGCTGCATAGGAAGTTGGAGGCCACCCTTGGCTGCAAGAAACTCTGTTACATTTTTTAAAATGCAAGACATTTTGAAAAACAAAGTGTTGAAAAAAGATAAAACAGGCACATATAAAAAATACTAGAAATATTCTGTATTAAAGTATAATTTCAAAAAGGATAACATCGATGCTAAAAAATAAATTGTATCAAAAATAAATTTCTTTTTTCTTTTTAAATTTATTTAACACTCCATATTTTACTCCCTTCCACCAACAACCTCCCCCAACACCTGCCCCCCCACCCGACACCCTCGTCCACCCTCCTACTGCTCCACATCCCATATCTCTTCCCCACCCCCCTGTCTCAACGTGGATGTCCCCAACCTCCAAGCCACCTGACCTCTAAACTCCCTGGGGCCTCCCGTCTCTTCAGGGTTAGGTGCATCATCTCTGAATGAGTCCAGTCCCGGAAGTCCTCTACTGCATGTGTGGTGGGGGCCTCCTATCAGCTGGTGTATGCTGCCTGTTTGGTTGTCCAGTGTTTGAGAGATCCCAGGGGTCCAGGTTAATTGAGACTGCTGGTCCTCCTACAGGATCACCCTCCTCCTCAGCTTCTTTCAGTCTTTCCCTAATTCAACAATAGGGCTCAGCTGCTTCTGTCCATTGGTTAGGTGCAACTATCTGCCTCTGACTCTTTCTGCTGCTGTTGGGTCTTCCTTAGTGAGGCCATGCTAGGTCCCTCAGTAACAAGGCACATAGTATATTTAAAATGCTGAAGGATAACTAACCATTGTTGGATACCTACACTACATTAAACTATAGTCAAATAGAAGCAAAACCTAGATTGTTTGAGACACATTAGAAACATGTTTGCTGGGGGAACTAGATATTTCAGTGGGACCTATATGGTGGAAAGAGAAAACAGACTCCTGCAAGTTATCCTCTAACCCTCACACACTCACAAGTGGGATAGAAACACACACACACACACACACACACACACACAACTATTACTAATGATAATAGTCTCCTAGGGACGCTGAATGAGAGAAATCCTAGATGATGTACTTTAGCAATTTACTTAAAGTAAATCCAAGTAGTGTCTAAAGAAAACTTTCTTCCAGAGCTCAAGTCAAAAATCTTGGCATCACGGCTTCTAGAAAGTTTCATATCTAATCTGTCAAAACCACAGGCATTTTACTTTGAAATGATGCAGACCCTGGCCAGGTTTCCCATCTCCACCATCCTTCAAGCCACCACCACCATCTCTTTTTGAATTAAAGTTGTAGTATATCTTCCCAAATGGTCACTCTACTTTTACCAGTATCATTTCTTTAAGACAATATTCTTAATAATCCTTTTAAATGGCCAGATCAAGGCGATTCTAGCACTTGAGAGGATGAGGCAGAAGGATCCTGAATTTGAGGCTACTTTGGGCTAAGTAATAAGACCCAACCTTAAAAGAAAGAATCCATAAATCCAGATTACTTCTCAGTCATGTCTCAAATCTATTTACAAACCCTAACTATGCATCCCCAAGTTTCCCCAAGGAATAACTGAAGTCTTCATTGGTCTCATCTCACAGTCTGTTTACACCATGTTACTTATACATGGCTTATCCATATTCCTTCATTTCAATTAGACAACTGCATGGCCCCTCAGACTTCTGCACTTTTGTAAACTGGGTAAAAAAGCAAAAACAGAAAACTAAGACTTCAGCTTAATTAAGAAAGCATTACTTCAAGGGAGCTGACTCTATTTTCCATTAGAATTTTGGCTTAATCAATAATAAAGACACTACCATCTATTAGTCTGTTATTTGTTTCAGTTTTCACTCCCAAACAAACAAACAAACAAACAAAACCCATGAAGAAGAACTAGCTGGTTGTGTTCCCTGGAACCAACTTCTGAAGACATTCATTCAGACGGTGCTTTGGGGTGCACTGCTATGAGAAAAGGAGCTTCCTAAAGATAACAAAACAGAAGGAGCCAGGCGGTGGTGGCCCACGTCTTTAATCCCAGCACTTGGGAGGCAGAGGCAGGCAGATTTCTGAGTTCGAGGCCAGCCTGGTCTACAGAGTGAGTTCCAGGACAGCCAGGGCTACACAGAGAAACCCTGTCTCGAAAAACAAACAAACAAACAAAACCAACAACCAGAAGCTATCTTCCTACTTACTAGTCTGAGCATGCACCATCAGAATTGCTCAATGCACTAGGTGGTACAGACAGAAAGCAAGCCAGCAACTGGCTAGTCTACAGAAACCTCTGACAGGAAGCCCACTTGTGCCTGGCAGGAAGGGAGCTGTGTCTCAATCAATCATGCTGGAGGCACTCCAAGTCCCCTGGGGACCTGCGGACACTTATTCTTGTTAATACGCCACTTTCTTATATTAAAGGAATCATTCACAATGGCCTAAAGAAACTTTTACCTACAAACAGAAAGCAACCACTCTCACAACAAAATGTACAGAATGTGAAAGCTAATGGATGAAGCAAATTCCCAGAAATGCACCAAGACACATACTGCCAAGAAATTAATCACATGCAAGCTCACTATCACAAGGCCAAAGCTTGTGCCCATACTTACCAAATAATTCACTTACCAGGATCTAAGGACTTTTAAGACAGAAAGAAAGCCCTTCCCCCTTGCTCATCAACAGAAGTAAAAGTGAAAATTGTCAGATTTAAAAACAACTCTAAGTAATAATTTATTCAGTTAAGTTAAGCTGTCAAGAAAAGGCCGCATCAATAAAAATGAAGTTATATACACAGGCTGATTGCTGATAAATTTTCATATTGCCACACCTCTTTACTTTTCTTTCCTTCATTTATATTTGACAATCAATTAACTAATTTATTATATAATGCCAACAAAAGCTTTGAAAAGTGTAATTTGATATAAAATTAATGGTAAGTGTTGGTTCAGCATCACCAGCCACTCAAAGCAACATGTGAAGGAAAACAAATTTCAAGACTAACCCCCTCAGATTGGCTATTCTGAATAGTAAACTTTTTGACTCCTAAAACACTATGCAAAGGCACAGAGTTGTAGTCATGTTTTAGGTCAGTGCCAGGTATTCTCCCTTGGCTGCCTGTATATCAAATTTACTCTGAATATATATCTCACAGGAAACCAAAAACCGTGCACCTCCATTAATCCATTATCTGGCCTTAGAAAGCCTTATGGATTTGGACAATGTCATTAAAATTCATTTTACCCATTTTTCCCTTGGGTACCCAAGTACTTATGACCAGTTTGTCCCCAGGATTCTGCTGCTTTCAGTCATTCTGGTTCTTTCAAATACTACTTGAGTTTAAATGAAAAAAAAAAGGGGGCCTTGCTCTACCTTCAAACTTTATCATACCAAAATATACACTGCTAAATAGGGCTGGGAGGTACATACCTGCAGTCTCAGCACTGGGAAGTAGGGAGAAAAGATCACAAGTTTAATGGTATTCTCAGCTAAACAGTGAGCTCAAGCCTGGGCTCTATGAGACCCTCTCTCAAAAGAACAAAACAAGGCAGGCAGGGTAGCCCAGTGAGTGAAGTTGCTGAGTATGCAAGTCTGACCCTTGGATCTCTAGATGGAAGGAGAGAAATGACTCTCAAGAGTTGTCTTTTGATCTTGCAAGTGCTAATGGGCACACACAGGGCTAGTTCACAGTGTGCTGTGACTTCCTTAAAAATAAAAGCTCTAAGGAACCAATGGCATAACCTCTCCCATCCATTTTAACTCTCAAGTACCTACTACAGAGCCTGGCACCCAACTGGGAGCACAAGTATTTGCTGGCTGTGTGATCAACTCTGCTGGGCATATCATTCTAATAAAGCAGGCTGACAAAGAAAGATGGTAAAGAGGGTACAGTGAAGCTGGGCGGTGGTGGCACACGCCTTTAATCCCAGCACTTGGGAGGCAGAGGCAGGCGGATTTCTGAGTTCGAGGCCAGCCTGGTCTACAGAGTGAGTTCCAGGACAGCCAGGGCTACACAGAGAAACCCTGTCTCGAAAAACCATTAAAAAAAAAAAAAAGAGGGTACAGTGACTAGAGAAGAAGGTTTCTCCTGGATGAGGGGCACTGCTAGAGCTGAGCATGTGACTCAGCATTCACAGGCAGTCTACCAAAAGTGATTCTACTGGCCTAAATCCTGCCCCCAAGGATAAGTTTCTTCCAGGGCTCAAGAACAAAACCAAATCAAGTTCAAAATGAAGACTAGTACATTCTTCTGGAGTATTGTTTAACTGATGCTTGCACATCAGTTAAAAATGGGGTAGAAAGTAGTTTCACAAGACCAATGTTTCTGAATTTTAGCAACAGGTAAAACATGCAACATTTTTGTTTTTTTTTTTGGTTGTTGTTTTCTGTTTTTTGTCTGTTTGTTTGTTTGTTGTTGTTGTTGTTGTTGTTTTAAGGCTCTTTAAGAGACCTTCTCCGGGCAAGGATTGCAATTATTTCCTGTTTGGTTGGTTTTCAAATATATGCCTCCACCCAGAGTAGCTAGCTAACTCTTCCTATTTACACAGCACTGGGTGCATTCTCAGAATGTTCAACTTCCAATAGCAAAAATCAGACTAGTTCCAGGTCCTACATCTCCAACTTCGACTCTTCTCCCCATCTCTGGACCTGGATCTCAACAATCTGCTATCCCTCTAGGCAACTTTCCAACACCACCTCAAATACCATGTCTACCAAAGCATCAGGCCTCTTCTCCAAGGACTTCTCTAGCTTTTACTGTTGCTCTTGTTGTTAATTGTTCCTAATTACTCTTCCCACCACCTGGGACAGACAGATCAACAAGCTGATCCTGGTCTTGGTTTTTAATTTGTTGAGTAAATCCTCTACTTACCTAATCCCAAACATTAAGTTGCTAGGTTGAAAGTTCCTCTAGAAGGGTGAGGACTTGTCAGTTGGTAAACTGCTAATCGAACCTGAGGACCTGAGTTCAGCCCCCAGAAGCACATAAAAGAGCCAGGTGCTCTGGAATTCTCAGCATAGGGAAGGCAGAGAAAGGGAGATCCTTGGGGCTTGCTGGCCACCCAGCACAGCCTACCTGGGGAGCTCTAGGCCAATAAGAAACCTTTTCTCAAAGAACAAGGTGATAGTTTCTAAGGAATGATACCTTGTAGCTTCTACATGAACCTGTATACAGGTGGACCCACATGAACACATAAACACACTCTCAAATAAAGGCCTTCCTTACCATTCAAATAGGCTCACACTTTGCCATTATTTTTGCCCTCTACTAACAGCCTCCTGTCACAATTAAGCCTTACATACAGTAAGGATCCACAAGCACCTCCTCAACGGTAGACTGGATGAAACACTCTCCCTCCCCCATTCGGATTTTAGTCCCGGTTTTATCAGCTAGTTGTGAGGCTATGAACAGAGTGTTTAAAAAAGAAGATCATTACAAAGATGCTTTGAAAAATCAAGACGCATGGTGTAGCGAGAAAGCTCTTTTCATCTCAGCACTCAAGAAGCAGAGGCATGAGGATCTTGGAGTTCAAAGCCAAGCCTAGTCTACACAGTTCCACCATAGTCAGAGCTACACAGAGACTCTGTCTCAAAGAGAGATATTCTTTTACTTCTTTAGTAACTGCTACAAATAGGGGAAGTATCACCTTAAATATACAAAGCTCCTAAAGGCCCTGATTAGAACTGCCCCCAATACCTTACTGTAACCTCATATATGCCTTCATGCCCAGACTACAAGCGCTCTCTAAGTTCCCAGTCACTGCAGCCGAGGACATCATATTTTCAGTGGTCCAAAGAGCTTGTTCAGCACAGCATCTGGCATGCAGAAGATATTCTAGAATCTTTGTTGAATGACTGACTACAAATAAACCAAACAAGCAGGGTTGGTGGCAGCTGCTACACACTAGTTGTGTCTTCTGGTGGGCACAAAACTGCAAAAGCAGGTGTAGAAGGAAAGGCTACAACCTTAAGACTTTACAACATGTGGCTAGAAAATGAAAATACCCTGAAGTTCTGCCTCTTCAATAGACCTTCTGCCATTCCCAGAAAGGAAGGATTGCTTTATAAGGATGGGATTCCAAAGCACCAGGGTTTCTGCTGTGATAAGGAAGACACTGAGGCCAGGAAAGACTCCCAAGAACAATTCACAAATTCTAGTTGTTTGTTTTGGTTCCTCATTACACAATCCAGGGGTCAGTAAGGAAAAGGGACAATATCCCAAATGGAGAGATGGTTTCTGCCAACACTATGCAGTCACCAAGCACAGACAGGGGAATTCCAATGTACTGCTTCCAATTAAAGAGTAGACGCCATCTTTGTCTGAAGACTCTGTTGCTTTGACAACCTTGTGGAACTCATACAAAATACACCATATGTCTTTAGCTTCAAGAACACCATACAATTTTAAGTTCCTTACTAAGAAGGGTTCAACTCTCATCAAAAATAAATTTAGTAGCTAAATATTATTAATTTGCACATACACCTATAAAATCAGCTTACCAATTCTAAAGGAAAACTTACAAAAATGTCCCCAACTCCAGAGCTGTGGAGATAGCTGAGCAAGTAAAGTTATTTACCACATAAGACCCCAGGAGCCATATAACAGCTCCCACAAGTTACCCTCTGATCTTCACATACACACGATGGCCATGTGCATACTCACACATATACATCCCCTACAAAAATAAAAATAATTTTTATAAATGTGTCTAATTTTTTCACACCTAAAACTCCCTAGACTTTCACAAAACATCAGAAGGCAGCATTGTACGTAGTGAGTGAAATGCACAAAGATGAAAGGAGCTAAACTCTCCCTTCCATTTACTGAAAAGGAGCAAGTATCTCACATAGGTTAGATGCTGTACTGTTTTAGCAAGCTAGTGGTGGAGCTCACTTAAATTTCTACCTTTATATTTTTTTGTCTATACTTCAAACCAAGGTGGCAAAAACTAAGCCACGGTGATTTTCTTCATAACAACAATGAAAGAGCCTGAAGAAAGGTTTTCATGATTGTTTTCTTCTTCGATTGGTACGGCCTGAGCCCATATTAAATCTAACAGAGAGCCAGGGCTATAACCTCAATGGTGCAGCACTTGTCTAGAATGCCAATTCTTGAGATTCAATATTCAGCACTGAAAATAGTAATTTTCAACACGTTTAAATTAGGAAAGTAGTAGAAATGCACAAAGCTGGTGTCCAGGCCTCTGTGTTATTGTGAACAGAACACTGAAGCAAATTATTGTTCCACAAACAGATTAGTCCAACATCTATCCAGACTTATCTCACTCCTAGTAAGCATGTACCTTAAGATAAGCAAACCCCCACAATACAAGATCAAATTACATATGTCATACACTCCATTAATTGGTCACTAGACTATTTTGTACCAATAAATCAGACTCCCCGAATATAGAGCCGTTTCCAACTGCTTCTTCCATCCACCTATGTCCACCATGGCTATCTTTCCTTGTTCCGAGTTTGAATTTTATTATATTACTTCCTAGTTGTTGTTAATTGAGATATTCAATTTCCTGAAACCCTTTTGGTAATCTCCAATTATTTCAAAAGTGAAATTCTTTATTCATTCTTTTTTCAGGTATTATGTTTATTATTTAAATGTTCATGGTTTTTCTTTCAAATAAACTAAACAATGGCAGATGTGGACAGAAGACTGTGTGCATTACAGCAAATATTTAAAAGGGTACGTAACTCTGAGGTATGGAGAAACTTTAAATCTGAAGAGGGATTTGCACACATGAAAGCTGGTTAAAAAAAAAAAGTGACATTACCAACAGAGGCAATCTTACCCTCCGAGCTCGGCAGCATCACAGACTGGATCACAGCCTGTGCATTACAGCATCAGGAGACTACTCTGGCCCTGGCTGCAGGCACAAAGCAGTCAGATGAACAGATAAGAAAAGAGGAAGGATGCTCCACTAACGCGGCGAGAGAAAGGGCCCAAAGCTGGTTCTCTTCGTGTTAGTATCATTTCCCCGAGAGCAAGGAGGAAATCCTTAAGGCTTGATCTTTAAAACTCCAGGCTACAGATTACTCACTGAGAACAAGGTTCTTCTGTCTAAATGACAATGTATTATGAAGACTTTGAAAACCAGTGTTACATTTTCCAGAAAAAGGGATCTGATCTGCCCTTACAGGGTTGGACACATGGCTCACAGAGGTCACAGTCACTTGTCACTCTTGCTGAGGGTGCAGGTGTGCTTCCTAGCACCACAAGGAGGCTCACAACTGTATCTCCTGCTCTAGCAGATCTGATGCCCCTTTCTCGCCTCCGTGGGTACTGCATGCACCTGAAGAATTTACATGCAGGCAATACACTCAGGTAAAATAGATGTGAAAAACAAAAAATTCAAAGGTCACTAGCAAGTCAGTAACACAAAATGACTTAGGAAATAAACATTAAGGCATTCCAGTTTTCCCAAAATCTTTTAAATCTACTAGAGAACTAGAAGAGAGGACTCAGCAGAGTGGTACCTACTACCCTCCCAGCACTTGTAAAGCAGAGGCCTAGCATCTCTGTGAGTCC
>JADRCD010245214.1:0-12746 GCA_019843815.1 Montemys delectorum | reverse complement strand
TTTGCAGAGTGGTCAAAGTACAACTTTCCGGAGTCCCTTATTTCCTGCTCTCTTGAGAGATCTGAGGATCAGATGTGATCTCTGAAGGTAGCAGGAAGACTTTTGCGCTACTGTATTAGCGATAGCTGAAGAAGCAGCATACATACTCAACGGCAGGCAAACAGCCACTACGGGAAGAAGGCACCCTGACTTAAGGAAGCAATGCTAGAGCTTAGACGTGGCCTTTAATGCAACAGGCAAATGCACGAATGCTGAGCTAGAGCTCCAGTCCTTTCCAGTTCTTATTTTGAGAAAAGGTCTCTGTAAGTTGCCCACTCAAGCCAGGAATTTGGCAATCCCATGTCTCAGCCTTCCCAAGTATAAATTAAAGACCAGGTCCTGCTTAACTCAAATTAACACAGTAAAATAAACAGATATCAAGTTGGAAAAATGCTTTGATTTTAAGTAGAGGAAAAAAATCATCAGAAAGACAGCCGGCTGTAATTTGAAGCAGGAGTTACATCTTAAGACACACATTTGGGATTTGTTTTTTTCTTTATTCTGTTGAAGACAGTGAACTTCGATTTCTGACTAAATATTCCAAATAGCAACTGAAATTTAAAAATACAATTCACCCTGACTTAAAAATAGAACTAGTACTACTTAAAATGAGTGATTTTAAACTCTGACGTGGACACATGAGGGAAAGAGCCCAAGGCTTAACAACAGACTCCAACATGACATCCTTGTTTAGACCTTGATTTGAACAATATTGCCAAATAACAAAAAAAATGTGTACTCAGTCCAGATACAACAGGCACCAAGCATACAACAGTGGCACTGGGACATGAGGAAAGGTGTCCAAATGTTAAGAGACACATACAGGAAGACCTAGGCATAAAATTCACAGAGCAAGACTAATTATGTTAATACTTCAACAACTACCATGCACGTGTGGCAAGGCCTGTTAGCTGTCGGATCTGAGCAATGAGTGAAGGCAATTTGATCGATTATTCTTTCTACTGTTAAACATGGTTTACATGCATATACATACACATACACACATTTATAATGTAAGGACTAAAGTTGCTTCTTTCTCTGTCATTTGAAGGATAAATGTCCTATGTTGGCAGTACTGAGGAGGAACCCTGAGCCTTCCATTTGCCAGGTAATTATTCTCCCAGTGAGCTTCATTTCCAGCCACAGCTAGTAATTTCTTTAGCTTATATCAACATTACCAACTCAGAGGTCCAAGAGATGGCTCAGCAGCTAAGAACACATACTGCTCTTGTAAGAGGACCTGAATTCAGTACCCAGCACCCATGTTGGGTGGCTCATAATCCTCGAGCTCCAGAGGACTCAACACCCTCTTCTGACCTCTGCACTTACATATATATACTCACACATAAACACAGAAATAAACATTAGTAAAACTAACTCGGTATAATCTTTCATACCAAAAAGCAAACAAACAAACAAACAAAAACAAAACACAAAAAAACCCAAAAAAAACTCCAGACTCCACAAAGCAATTATTTAAGTGCTAACAACACTGTAAGAGCTTGGACTGCTACCTTCTCTAAGCTCTTTCCATTATTAAAACCAGGAAGAATATATATGGGTTAATTTAGCTCACAATAAGTGGGCAAGGACATTTAAAAAAAACTAAAACAAAAGGTATTGTGTGTGTGGGAATATGTTGGAGTTACATACAGAAGTTAAGAAAGTCACTTTTACAGTGACTTGATGTAGAATAATCTGTGAATTTCATATCCTTGCATTTTCTGCTCCATTAAAAAACTGGCTGCAGTCTAGGGCAGGTGTAGTCTTCCAATAAAACCCACTACACAGAAAGACAGGGAGAAACAAAGCACATGAATTGACAGGAGCTTGTGTTCCTATAAAATCACTGAAGCACTACTACATGGCACAAGCACATGAGGCCTCTCCACACAACATCTCCTATGCCTTCCTGGGCTGGCAAGTGAAGGCCACATAAGCCAGGCAGGTCTTCAAACCAGGAATCATCCTAGGAACTGATAACTGTTCTACTCTACTAATCAACTCTTGATTTAAATGACAATATTTTCCTTAATTTGAATGGTCACATATAATCTTCGTACTTTAACTTCACCAATTTCTACAAAGACATTTGTTTTAATAAGATTCTTGCCTGTGCTGGCTTCTACAAGAGCATACAACCTGCACACCAATTATGCACACAAGCCTATATTTCCACCTAAGCATCTGTTTATAGTCTCTACACACACTCCTCTTCATCAAAGTTGATAAACTTTTCTAACTTATATGGAGCAAATACTGGGCACAGGGGTGCAGAGGGTTGGTACAGGATATAAGCTAGACTTTGAAGGTTGTTTGGAAGAATGGTGGAGAGCCTGCAGGGTAGGGTACAGAAAGCAGGAGATGACCAGGGAACAAACATTAGCCAAGGTCCCAAAGGCAGTTCCCTCATTTAGATTCTTGGCTATTTGAACTGTAAATACTTAGCCAGGACTATTTATTTCCTTGAGTATTAAATACTAAGGGCCAAATGTTCCTTATTAATTTGAGGATTTCCAAAACAGGACCAGAAGAATGTTCTACAAGTTTACAGCTGGCAAGCATACTCAAAAGAGCCCTCTGTGCTCACTGAAGACTCAGGAATCCCAGGCAGGAGCTCAGAAAAAGGCTCAGGGCATTCCCTCCTGCCATTCCGTCCAGACCTTGTGCTGCCCTGGAGTTCCCCAGCACCGAGCCAGCCTCTCTGAAGAACTCTCTAACTGGCTGGCCTCCAGTCTGCACTTTGCTGCTGAACTCTCTTTCTCTGATTTCTCTGACTCCTGGCTCTGCTTTTCTCTTGCACCAGACCCCCCACCCCACTCCAAAGTCATATAGGAAAATCTCATTCAACCACAGAATTCTCACTTGCTTTATTCAGATGAAACACATTATAATTTAAACAAAACATACTGAAAATATATTTGCCTGCTACACTGAACTCATTTATTGCATATCTACTATGCATCTAGCACACCAAGCTCCACACATCTGATTTTGCATCATTCTTGTAACAAACAAACGCATGAGCAAATATTGCTTCCTGACAGATGAAGGTATGAACACAGTGGTTAAGGCCACCAACTAGGAAGTTAGGGCGGACAAGCATCTAAGTGGGTGTTTAGGAATCTCAACTATGGAGCCAAGTTACAAGGCCCACCCTGTCTGTGTCACATAAAAGCTATGTGATCAAGGACAAGTAACAGAGCTCTACTTCCCATTTTTCTTTTCCATCAAATTCAGTTTATCTTGGAGCATCCTTAAGTTCTTCAGGGGCACTTTATAAAAATATTACCTGACTATGAGAAATTTCAGTTAGATACAATAACTGACTTACATGTGAAAATGTATCCTCATATCCTGACACAACACTCCCTACTCATAACATCCAAAATATACAGAGGGAAGCCCTAAAACCAGTTCGGCTGAAGAACAAGATGACCACAGGGACTTACGAGAAATGAGACTGCTGACACATGAAAGAGGTTACAGCATGGCAGATTTAGAAGCAGCAGTGGTGGCTACAGAGTCGGCTTCTGTGGGGTAAGCAACCAGTCTCTCCTCCAGGGAAGGGGTTTCAGTGGCCCCTCTCCCATGAGAGAGGGCAGAGCTGGGACTACAGACAAGAAAGTCCATAAGCACACGGAGACTCTGAACCAGGCTGTCTATCAATTTTTTAGTTTAATCTGTGATATTCCAGTGGGACTAGGAAGAGATGGACCAAAATGACAATATCTGGGCTATCTCCTCAAAGACAGAATCCATATAAGTAACAAAGTATTCAAAAGGTTCCTAATTATAGGCAGCGAACCAAATCTCACAACAGAGAGGCATTTACACACACACACACACACACACACACACACACACACACACACACACACACACTAAAAATAACTGGAACATAAAATGACTCTAAAAGAAAGCAATTTTATAGGGCAGCCTGACAGAGACCCTAATATAGCTTAGCTTTAGTGCACTGAAGAAACCCTGAAGGAAGGATGTCTTCTTAGCACAGGAGAGCTACAGATGTGCCTCAGTGGTAGAGTGGCCTGCCTAGCACAGGCCAGGCCCTGGGTTCAACATCTTATGACAAAGGAGAAAAACACAAAAGGAATATTTGCCTGCGAGGTATGGCACACAGCTGTAATCCAGATTTGGAAGATAAAGCAGGAGGATCATGAACTCAACAGCAGCTCTAGCTGCATAGGAAGTTGGAGGCCACCCTTGGCTGCAAGAAACTCTGTTACATTTTTTAAAATACAAGACATTTTGAAAAACAAAGTGTTGAAAAAAGATAAAACAGGCACATATAAAAAATACTAGAAATATTCTGTATTAAAGTATAATTTCAAAAAGGATAACATCGATGCTAAAAAATAAATTGTATCAAAAATAAATTTCTTTTTTCTTTTTAAATTTATTTAACACTCCATATTTTACTCCCTTCCACCAACAACCTCCCCCAACACCTGCCCCCCCACCCGACACCCTCGTCCACCCTCCTACTGCTCCACATCCCATATCTCTTCCCCACCCCCCTGTCTCAACGTGGATGTCCCCAACCTCCAAGCCACCTGACCTCTAAACTCCCTGGGGCCTCCCGTCTCTTCAGGGTTAGGTGCATCATCTCTGAATGAGTCCAGTCCCGGAAGTCCTCTACTGCATGTGTGTTGGGGGCCTCCTATCAGCTGGTGTATGCTAACTGTTTGGTTGTCCAGTGTTTGAGAGATCCCAGGGGTCCAGATTAATTGAGACTCCTGGTCCTCCTACAGGATCACCCTCCTCCTCAGCTTCTTTCAGTCTTTCCCTAATTCAACAATAGGGCTCAGCTGCTTCTGTCCATTGGTTAGGTGCAACTATCTGCCTCTGACTCTTTCTGCTGCTGTTGGGTCTTCCTTAGTGAGGCCATGCTAGGTCCCTCAGTAACAAGGCACATAGTATATTTAAAATGCTGAAGGATAACTAACCATTGTTGGATACCTACACTACATTAAACTATAGTCAAATAGAAGCAAAACCTAGATTGTTTGAGACACATTAGAAACATGTTTGCTGGGGGAACTAGATATTTCAGTGGGACCTATATGGTGGAAAGAGAAAACAGACTCCCGCAAGTTATCCTCTAACCCTCACACACTCACAAGTGGGATAGAAACACACACACACACACACACACACACACACACACACACACAACTATTACTAATGATAATAGTCTCCTAGGGACGCTGAATGAGAGAAATCCTAGATGATGTACTTTAGCAATTTACTTAAAGTAAATCCAAGTAGTGTCTAAAGAAAACTTTCTTCCAGAGCTCAAGTCAAAAATCTTGGCATCACGGCTTCTAGAAAGTTTCATATCTAATCTGTCAAAACCACAGGCATTTTACTTTGAAATGATGCAGACCCTGGCCAGGTTTCCCATCTCCACCATCCTTCAAGCCACCACCACCATCTCTTTTTGAATTAAAGTTGTAGTATATCTTCCCAAATGGTCACTCTACTTTTACCAGTATCATTTCTTTAAGACAATATTCTTAATAATCCTTTTAAATGGCCAGATCAAGGCGATTCTAGCACTTGAGAGGATGAGGCAGAAGGATCCTGAATTTGAGGCTACTTTGGGCTAAGTAATAAGACCCAACCTTAAAAGAAAGAATCCATAAATCGAGATTACTTCTCAGTCATGTCTCAAATCTATTTACAAACCCTAACTATGCATCCCCAAGTTTCCCCAAGGAATAACTGAAGTCTTCATTGGTCTCATCTCACAGTCTGTTTACACCATGTTACTTATACATGGCTTATCCATATTCCTTCATTTCAATTAGACAACTGCATGGCCCCTCAGACGTCTGCACTTTTGTAAACTGGGTAAAAAAGCAAAAACAGAAAACTAAGACTTCAGCTTAATTAAGAAAGCATTACTTCAAGGGAGCTGACTCTATTTTCCATTAGAATTTTGGCTTAATCAATAATAAAGACACTACCATCTATTAGTCTGTTATTTGTTTCAGTTTTCACTCCCAAACAAACAAACAAACAAACAAAACCCATGAAGAAGAACTAGCTGGTTGTGTTCCCTGGAACCAACTTCTGAAGACATTCATTCAGACGGTGCTTTGGGGTGCACTGCTATGAGAAAAGGAGCTTCCTAAAGATAACAAAACAGAAGGAGCCAGGCGGTGGTGGCCCACGTCTTTAATCCCAGCACTTGGGAGGCAGAGGCAGGCAGATTTCTGAGTTCGAGGCCAGCCTGGTCTACAGAGTGAGTTCCAGGACAGCCAGGGCTACACAGAGAAACCCTGTCTCGAAAAACAAACAAACAAACAAAACCAACAACCAGAAGCTATCTTCCTACTTACTAGTCTGAGCATGCACCATCAGAATTGCTCAATGCACTAGGTGGTACAGACAGAAAGCAAGCCAGCAACTGGCTAGTCTACAGAAACCTCTGACAGGAAGCCCACTTGTGCCTGGCAGGAAGGGAGCTGTGTCTCAATCAATCATGCTGGAGGCACTCCAAGTCCCCTGGGGACCTGCGGACACTTATTCTTGTTAATACGCCACTTTCTTATATTAAAGGAATCATTCACAATGGCCTAAAGAAACTTTTACCTACAAACAGAAAGCAACCACTCTCACAACAAAATGTACAGAATGTGAAAGCTAATGGATGAAGCAAATTCCCAGAAATGCACCAAGACACATACTGCCAAGAAATTAATCACATGCAAGCTCACTATCACAAGGCCAAAGCTTGTGCCCATACTTACCAAATAATTCACTTACCAGGATCTAAGGACTTTTAAGACAGAAAGAAAGCCCTTCCCCCTTGCTCATCAACAGAAGTAAAAGTGAAAACTGTCAGATTTAAAAACAACTCTAAGTAATAATTTATTCAGTTAAGTTAAGCTGTCAAGAAAAGGCCGCATCAATAAAAATGAAGTTATATACACAGGCTGATTGCTGATAAATTTTCATATTGCCACACCTCTTTACTTTTCTTTCCTTCATTTATATTTGACAATCAATTAACTAATTTATTATATAATGCCAACAAAAGCTTTGAAAAGTGTAATTTGATATAAAATTAAAGGTAAGTGTTGGTTCAGCATCACCAGCCACTCAAAGCAACATGTGAAGGAAAACAAATTTCAAGACTAACCCCCTCAGATTGGCTATTCTGAATAGTAAACTTTTTGACTCCTAAAACACTATGCAAAGGCACAGAGTTGTAGTCATGTTTTAGGTCAGTGCCAGGTATTCTCCCTTGGCTGCCTGTATATCAAATTTACTCTGAATATATATCTCACAGGAAACCAAAAACCGTGCACCTCCATTAATCCATTATCTGGCCTTAGAAAGCCTTATGGATTTGGACAATGTCATTAAAATTCATTTTACCCATTTTTCCCTTGGGTACCCAAGTACTTATGACCAGTTTGTCCCCAGGATTCTGCTGCTTTCAGTCATTCTGGTTCTTTCAAATACTACTTGAGTTTAAATGAAAAAAAAAAGGGGGCCTTGCTCTACCTTCAAACTTTATCATACCAAAATATACACTGCTAAATAGGGCTGGGAGGTACATACCTGCAGTCTCAGCACTGGGAAGTAGGGAGAAAAGATCACAAGTTTAATGGTATTCTCAGCTAAACAGTGAGCTCAAGCCTGGGCTCTATGAGACCCTCTCTCAAAAGAACAAAACAAGGCAGGCAGGGTAGCCCAGTGAGTGAAGTTGCTGAGTATGCAAGTCTGACCCTTGGATCTCTAGATGGAAGGAGAGAAATGACTCTCAAGAGTTGTCTTTTGATCTTGCAAGTGCTAATGGGCACACACAGGGCTAGTTCACAGTGTGCTGTGACTTCCTTAAAAATAAAAGCTCTAAGGAACCAATGGCATAACCTCTCCCATCCATTTTAACTCTCAAGTACCTACTACAGAGCCTGGCACCCAACTGGGAGCACAAGTATTTGCTGGCTGTGTGATCAACTCTGCTGGGCATATCATTCTAATAAAGCAGGCTGACAAAGAAAGATGGTAAAGAGGGTACAGTGAAGCTGGGCGGTGGTGGCACACGCCTTTAATCCCAGCACTTGGGAGGCAGAGGCAGGCGGATTTCTGAGTTCGAGGCCAGCCTGGTCTACAGAGTGAGTTCCAGGACAGCCAGGGCTACACAGAGAAACCCTGTCTCGAAAAACCATTAAAAAAAAAAAAAAGAGGGTACAGTGACTAGAGAAGAAGGTTTCTCCTGGATGAGGGGCACTGCTAGAGCTGAGCATGTGACTCAGCATTCACAGGCAGTCTACCAAAAGTGATTCTACTGGCCTAAATCCTGCCCCCAAGGATAAGTTTCTTCCAGGGCTCAAGAACAAAACCAAATCAAGTTCAAAATGAAGACTAGTACATTCTTCTGGAGTATTGTTTAACTGATGCTTGCACATCAGTTAAAAATGGGGTAGAAAGTAGTTTCACAAGACCAATGTTTCTGAATTTTAGCAACAGGTAAAACATGCAACATTTTTGTTTTTTTTTTTGGTTGTTGTTTTCTGTTTTTTGTCTGTTTGTTTGTTTGTTGTTGTTGTTGTTGTTGTTTTAAGGCTCTTTAAGAGACCTTCTCCGGGCAAGGATTGCAATTATTTCCTGTTTGGTTGGTTTTCAAATATATGCCTCCACCCAGAGTAGCTAGCTAACTCTTCCTATTTACACAGCACTGGGTGCATTCTCAGAATGTTCAACTTCCAATAGCAAAAATCAGACTAGTTCCAGGTCCTACATCTCCAACTTCGACTCTTCTCCCCATCTCTGGACCTGGATCTCAACAATCTGCTATCCCTCTAGGCAACTTCCCAACACCACCTCAAATACCATGTCTACCAAAGCATCAGGCCTCTTCTCCAAGGACTTCTCTAGCTTTTACTGTTGCTCTTGTTGTTAATTGTTCCTAATTACTCTTCCCACCACCTGGGACAGACAGCTCAACAAGCTGATCCTGGTCTTGGTTTTTAATTTGTTGAGTAAATCCTCTACTTACCTAATCCCAAACATTAAGTTGCTAGGTTGAAAGTTCCTCTAGTAGGGTGAGGACTTGTCAGTTGGTAAACTGCTAATCGAACCTGAGGACCTGAGTTCAGCCCCCAGAAGCACATAAAAGAGCCAGGTGCTCTGGAATTCTCAGCATAGGGAAGGCAGAGAAAGGGAGATCCTTGGGGCTTGCTGACCACCCAGCACAGCCTACCTGGGGAGCTCTAGGCCAATAAGAAACCTTTTCTCAAAGAACAAGGTGATAGTTTCTAAGGAATGATACCTTGTAGCTTCTACATGAACCTGTATACAGGTGGACCCACATGAACACATAAACACACTCTCAAATAAAGGCCTTCCTTACCATTCAAATAGGCTCACACTTTGCCATTATTTTTGCCCTCTACTAACAGCCTCCTGTCACAATTAAGCCTTACATACAGTAAGGATCCACAAGCACCTCCTCAACGGTAGACTGGATGAAACACTCTCCCTCCCCCATTCGGATTTTAGTCCCGGTTTTATCAGCTAGTTGTGAGGCTATGAACAGAGTGTTTAAAAAAGAAGATCATTACAAAGATGCTTTGAAAAATCAAGACGCATGGTGTAGCGAGAAAGCTCTTTTCATCTCAGCACTCAAGAAGCAGAGGCATGAGGATCTTGGAGTTCAAAGCCAAGCCTAGTCTACACAGTTCCACCATAGTCAGAGCTACACAGAGACTCTGTCTCAAAGAGAGATATTCTTTTACTTCTTTAGTAACTGCTACAAATAGGGGAAGTATCACCTTAAATATACAAAGCTCCTAAAGGCCCTGATTAGAACTGCCCCCAATACCTTACTGTAACCTCATATATGCCTTCATGCCCAGACTACAAGCGCTCTCTAAGTTCCCAGTCACTGCAGCCGAGGACATCATATTTTCAGTGGTCCAAAGAGCTTGTTCAGCACAGCATCTGGCATGCAGAAGATATTCTAGAATCTTTGTTGAATGACTGACTACAAATAAACCAAACAAGCAGGGTTGGTGGCAGCTGCTACACACTAGTTGTGTCTTCTGGTGGGCACAAAACTGCAAAAGCAGGTGTAGAAGGAAAGGCTACAACCTTAAGACTTTACAACATGTGGCTAGAAAATGAAAATACCCTGAAGTTCTGCCTCTTCAATAGATCTTCTGCCATTCCCAGAAAGGAAGGATTGCTTTATAAGGATGGGATTCCAAAGCACCAGGGTTTCTGCTGTGATAAGGAAGACACTGAGGCCAGGAAAGACTCCCAAGAACAATTCACAAATTCTAGTTGTTTGTTTTGGTTCCTCATTACACAATCCAGGGGTCAGTAAGGAAAAGGGACAATATCCCAAATGGAGAGATGGTTTCTGCCAACACTATGCAGTCACCAAGCACAGACAGGGGAATTCCAATGTACTGCTTCCAATTAAAGAGTAGACGCCATCTTTGTCTGAAGACTCTGTTGCTTTGACAACCTTGTGGAACTCATACAAAATACACCATATGTCTTTAGCTTCAAGAACACCATACAATTTTAAGTTCCTTACTAAGAAGGGTTCAACTCTCATCAAAAATAAATTTAGTAGCTAAATATTATTAATTTGCACATACACCTATAAAATCAGCTTACCAATTCTAAAGGAAAACTTACAAAAATGTCCCCAACTCCAGAGCTGTGGAGATAGCTGAGCAAGTAAAGTTATTTACCACATAAGACCCCAGGAGCCATATAACAGCTCCCACAAGTTACCCTCTGATCTTCACATACACACGATGGCCATGTGCATACTCACACATATACATCCCCTACAAAAATAAAAATAATTTTTATAAATGTGTCTAATTTTTTCACACCTAAAACTCCCTAGACTTTCACAAAACATCAGAAGGCAGCATTGTACGTAGTGAGTGAAATGCACAAAGATGAAAGGAGCTAAACTCTCCCTTCCATTTACTGAAAAGGAGCAAGTATCTCACATTGGTTAGATGCTGTACTGTTTTAGCAAGCTAGTGGTGGAGCTCACTTAAATTTCTACCTTTATATTTTTTTGTCTATACTTCAAACCAAGGTGGCAAAAACTAAGCCACGGTGATTTTCTTCATAACAACAATGAAAGAGCCTGAAGAAAGGTTTTCATGATTGTTTTCTTCTTCGATTGGTACGGCCTGAGCCCATATTAAATCTAACAGAGAGCCAGGGCTATAACCTCAATGGTGCAGCACTTGTCTAGAATGCCAATTCTTGAGATTCAATATTCAGCACTGAAAATAGTAATTTTCAACACGTTTAAATTAGGAAAGTAGTAGAAATGCACAAAGCTGGTGTCCAGGCCTCTGTGTTATTGTGAACAGAACACTGAAGCAAATTATTGTTCCACAAACAGATTAGTCCAACATCTATCCAGACTTATCTCACTCCTAGTAAGCATGTACCTTAAGATAAGCAAACCCCCACAATACAAGATCAAATTACATATGTCATACACTCCATTAATTGGTCACTAGACTATTTTGTACCAATAAATCAGACTCCCCGAATATAGAGCCGTTTCCAACTGCTTCTTCCATTCACCTATGTCCACCATGGCTATCTTTCCTTGTTCCGAGTTTGAATTTTATTATATTACTTCCTAGTTGTTGTTAATTGAGATATTCAATTTCCTGAAACCCTTTTGGTAATCTCCAATTATTTCAAAAGTGAAATTCTTTATTCATTCTTTTTTCAGGTATTATGTTTATTATTTAAATGTTCATGGTTTTTCTTTCAAATAAACTAAACAATGGCAGATGTGGACAGAAGACTGTGTGCATTACAGCAAATATTTAAAAGGGTACGTAACTCTGAGGTATGGAGAAACTTTAAATCTGAAGAGGGATTTGCACACATGAAAGCTGGTTAAAAAAAAAAAAGTGACATTACCAACAGAGGCAATCTTACCCTCCGAGCTCGGCAGCATCACAGACTGGATCACAGCCTGTGCATTACAGCATCAGGAGACTACTCTGGCCCTGGCTGCAGGCACAAAGCAGTCAGATGAACAGATAAGAAAAGAGGAAGGATGCTCCACTAACGCGGCGAGAGAAAGGGCCCAAAGCTGGTTCTCTTCGTGTTAGTATCATTTCCCCGAGAGCAAGGAGGAAATCCTTAAGGCTTGATCTTTAAAACTCCAGGCTACAGATTACTCACTGAGAACAAGGTTCTTCTGTCTAAATGACAATGTATTATGAAGACTTTGAAAACCAGTGTTACATTTTCCAGAAAAAGGGATCTGATCTGCCCTTACAGGGTTGGACACATGGCTCACAGAGGTCACAGTCACTTGTCACTCTTGCTGAGGGTGCAGGTGTGCTTCCTAGCACCACAAGGAGGCTCACAACTGTATCTCCTGCTCTAGCAGATCTGATGCCCCTTTCTCGCCTCCGTGGGCACTGCATGCACCTGAAGAATTTACATGCAGGCAATACACTCAGGTAAAATAGATGTGAAAAACAAAAAATTCAAAGGTCACTAGCAAGTCAGTAACACAAAATGACTTAGGAAATAAACATTAAGGCATTCCAGTTTTCCCAAAATCTTTTAAATCTACTAGAGAACTAGAAGAGAGGACTCAGCAGAGTGGTACCTACTACCCTCCCAGCACTTGTAAAGCAGAGGCCTAGCATCTCTGTGAGTCC
>JADRCD010245203.1:0-11165 GCA_019843815.1 Montemys delectorum | reverse complement strand
TCTGTATGTGTGCATGCATTCTCACCCCATGTCCAGTCCTTTTCTGTATGTGTGCATGCATTCTCACCCACGTCCAGTCCTTCTCTCTGTTTTGTGCTTAGGTTTAGGAGGTGAATACTCACTGTCCTGTTATTTCTGCCATGCCTGTCACTTGCTGCCACAACTTACTGACATGATGGACCACGTATCTGGAAGCACAAACCCGAATAAACTTTCTTGTACACATTGCTGTGATGATGGTGTTTTATCACAACAGAAAAGCACCTTATTTGGTACTTAGTGTGTGCTTTTGTTCTATCCATAAATTTTACTTCTTGGGAGACAAAGATTCATCTTTTTAGAGAGTCTGGTCTCTATTTTTGGTATTTATATCTATCCAAAAAATCATGTGTTTCAGAAACAGGAAAAAGAACCTGGATATGTTCGTTGTTCAGAAAATGACAGCCTAGAGCAGAGCTTCCCAATGCTGATGACATTGATGTGAAGGGAATCCGGAGGATCTTGGCACCTGCCTTCTTCTGCCATCAGAACTTCCTTCTACAAGGTAAGCTATGAAAGGTGAGTCTCCTTTCCCCAGGTTCTCCCATAGAACTTTGATTCCTGTCCCCAAAGCCAGCCATACCCACAAACTGCAAAAGTATCCATGTTAATTTGGTCTACATCCCGGTGTTAGAGTTGGCAGTAAAGAAACCTCAGCTTGTCATCATCTGATAGTAGATTCTAAAAGCCTAATTCTAAAAAACTTGCCTTGTTCCTAAAGCAAATGAGCTATTAGGGGATGTCAAGGAGAATTTAAACAGTAAGGCTAGCCTAGGTTTCCTCTCTCAGTCTATTAGCACTAATAGACTATTATATCACCCTTTTTATCCAATCATTCTTCCCTACAGCTGCCCATCTTCCAATCCATGCATATAAATGCATACTTTCTTACACATCTTTAAGTTTTGATTTATGAAGGATCCTTTCTCATGCTACATAAAATATTGATTAAATTTTTGGCTGTTGTTTGTCTTGTTAACATATAATTTTGTGGTAAGAACGTTGACTAGGAACTAATTAGTAAAGAAGTATTTAATGCCCCTTTTGCACTAGGTTGGCATTGAATGATCTTGTATTGTGAAATACAATATCAAGTTTACATAAAAAAATAGGAATGAGAGAACCTTATTTATCTTTGATCTCTAGGTTATTCCTTACCTAATGTCTGTACTTTCACACCCTCCCCAATGAAATCTCACAAAGAGTAGGTGGAACCCCACTAAAATGGAAACAAACTGACCAAGCATCCCCCTGGAGCACTCTAAATATTTTTTCTTGCAATTATAAAAATTCCATGGTCAGCCAGCATAAAAAGTTTTGAGCAGTTTAGCAGAAAGTCTGAACCTTTGTTCATCAGTTGAATCCAGAAATATGTGTAAAGAGACATTAATTAAATAATTCTGGACCCCGAGCTTAAACATGTTTCATTTTTTATTTCCAATAAAAATTATGCTCAATCATATCACCAAAGAGAGCCTATCAGGAGTAGTATAGTAAGTTAAAATTGAACATTATCACTCTAAAATAAAATACCAAAATAGAGATGTTCCATAGTTGAATATAATTCCCTATTATTAAATTCTCAGGTAAAATTAAAGTTGAAAATGGTACCTCCTCATAAGTTAAATTGCTGTGACATTAAATTCCCTCTAAAGTCAAAGTATCTTCATAGTGAGAATAGATTAAAAGTCATTTTCCCTTTGGAATGCTTTACATTCTCTTCTCAAAGTACTTCCAATGACTTAGTTTTATTCAATATTTGTCCTTCTACTGATTTCTAGAGAGTTGGATATTTGATTGTGAGGTCCTAACACTATTGTTTTACTACAAAATTTCTATGTAATTTCTAAAGACTTTTGTCCTTGTACTCTAAGCCCAAATTTCTCCAACACAAATATTTCCAATAGAGGTTGTTATTATTATGTACTCAAATTTCTAAAGGTACAATATTTTCCATTATTGATTTATTTTTAATATATATTTACCAGCCAATACTTGTGATGCCAGCTCCACATGTGTAGTCAAGAATTAATTCCTGTGGTTCTGTTTAATTCTTACATTAACAAACATATTGCTCTCCTAATAAATGCCCCAGTGTAATTTGAGGTATGGGTTACAAAGTCATCCTTTATAAATATTAGATTTGTCACAACAAAATCTTCATCTTGAATGATAAAACATCTCCTTTGTTACCTCTTCCTCTTATCCTTTCATCTGGCTCATTTTTTCCATAGAATGTATTTCTCTTTCCCATTTGTTCCTTTTTATTTTTTTTTCATTTGCAAATGGTATTTATTGCTTTTCCTTGAGAGCTTTGTGAATTTATCAAAAAATAAAAAATAAAAAAAATGGATCAAAGTTTGTATTGAGAGGTCAAGAGATGAGGTCCTGTGATGCCTGGTCACTAGCAGAGGCTGTGCACTGTTCATCAGCTGCCCCCTTACCACACTGCATGATATGCATGGGTCATATCACTGGAATGGTGCACTATTGATCAGCTGCCCCCTTACCGCACTGCATGACATGCATGGGTCATATCACTGGAATGGTGCACAGTTCATCAGCTGTCCCCTTACCACACTGCATGACATTCATGGGTCATATCACTGGAATGGTACACTGCATGACATGCATCGGTCATATCACTGGAATGGTACACTGCATGATATGCATCAGTCATATCACTGGAATGGTGCACTATTGATCAGCTGCCCCCTTACCACACTGTGTGACATGCATGGGTCATATCACTGGAATGGTACACTGCATGACATGCATCAGTCATATCACTGGAATGGTACACTGCATGACATGCATGGGTCATATCACTGGAATGGTACAGAGGTTTGGGTTTTTTGTTTGGGTGCTTTTTTGTCTTCTTGCTATAAAACTAAAAATTTCAGTCCATTTTTGAAAAATAAATTGGTCAATAAATTCATTTCATTCTGCTGGTACTTTACACAAAGCTTCATATTCATCTGATAGCTTTCTAGCTGCATCTTCTTGTCTGTATCAGTGCCTGCAGTTGCTGCTGGTGGGCTTCTCTCTGCTTCACTATGGATTTCAGCAAGTTCTGAGTACCAATTGCCTTCGTCTTCTCATTTTCCTCTTCTTTGGCAAGCGTGTCAACAAGCTCAATTAGACCACCAACAATTTTCTGAAACTGGCCAATTTTTTCCACAAAAATAGTTGCACTCTTCCTTGAGCTCTATGGTCTGCTGGGCAACCTCTGGGTCCAAACCCGAAGCTGGTTCAGCTCATCAAAGTGCAGCCATGCGTCGCCCAAGATCAACCCATTAGCTGCTTTTCACTTGTCCAGTAGGTCTGGAAATCAATAGGTATTTCATTACTTCTGGAGCTCCTTGTGTTAACTACCACTGATGAGTACTCTTCCCTCAACATGGGGCCTGGAATATTACCATGCTCCTTGCCTCTATGTTGTCAACTCAATGATCAGCTGTGCATGATAACTCCACAGTTACTCTTTTGTCTCTCCTGATTCCCCAAACCACATTCATGTCAAATTGTCCATAACATCAAAAAAATGATAAGCTGTTCTAAGTTACCATTATCTCATTTACTTTGTTAGATCAACCTATTGACCTTCCTTCACTTATTCTTGAATCCTTTCATCTAACGAGGTGAGAATCATGTACTTAGGATTTCATGTTGCTATTATAATGAACAAAGAAACCATTCACTGGATGAGTGGGTGAGACTTCCAGGTCAAAGAGAGGAAGAGAAGAGGAGGGAGGAGAGTGGACTGGAGGATGGGAGTATGGAGGTGAAAATGTACATAGTGAAGCCCCCCTTTCAAGTGGCAGATCCACTTTGATCCTCTTCCAGAGAATTTAACTTAGAATGCCTAATAAATTAGGATGTTGGTTTTTGTGCTCAGTGATTGAGTCACCATTGATTCTGAACTAAGTTTGTGTGGTATTTTCCTTCACCTGGGGACTTAACTGAGTTTCAGGGAGAAAGGCACATTGGCAAAGTGTGGGTTTGGAAGAAGTTCACCCCAAAAGTCCTTGGGAATTTTGAACCATGGGGCTGGCATGGTAGCAACCTGCCAGTGGGAATTTAGCAAGGTGCATGGAGAGATTTCTAAGCTTTGAGTCAGAGAGTCTCCAGGAGATGAGGACAAGGCCTGTCACTGCATTGCTAGTTATAGCATGGAATGCCTCTTTAATATTTCCTGCTACAACTCTTGATTTCTTTCCTATGTTTTCCAACTGCAGTGTTGCCTCCCTTTGCAATGTCTTTATTGTTTCTATTTCCATTTTTGATCCTGGATGGTTTTGTTCAATTCCTTCACCTATCTTATTGTCTTTTCCTGTATTTATTTAAAGGATTTATGTGTTTCTTCTTTAAGGGCTTCTACCTTTATTCTCCTGTGTTTCTTTAAGGGAGTTATTTATGTCCTCCTCAAGGTCCTCTATCATCTTCATGAGATGGGATTTTAGATCACAATTTTTCTTTTCAGGTGTGTTAGGTTATCCTGGGGTTGCTGTGGTGGGAAAACTAGGTTCTGATGTTGCCGAATAGCTTTGTTTTCTGTTGCATTTATTCTTGTGCTTATCTCTCACTTCCTGGTTATCTCTGGTGTTAACAAGCCTTGCTGTCTTTGACTGGAAACTGTCCCTCTTGTGAACCTGGTTACGCTAGTCCTCCTTGGGTGAGGCTCTCTCTGGGTGTGGGAGGACGTCTGGAGAGCCTGATCTGTCAGCCTGGCTATGCCAGAACTCCTGGGGGCCAAGCTGTCTCTGTGTGAGGACAAGATATGGATGGAGGCTGGAGCACAGGATCTGTTCTCCAGGAGTGGAAAGGAAGATGAATCTCTAACATTGTGAGAAGTTCTCTGTATTCTAGGACCCTGGGGGTCCCAGTTAGGCCAGGTATTTTGGCAGTGGGGCTTCACTTGTGAGGCTGGGAATGTCTGAACTACTGGGAGTCAATATGTCTCTGTGTGTGGGAAGGTGAGGGTAGAGCACAAGATATGTTCCCGGGTGCAGATATAAACCTAATGGAAGGTGTATCTCCAGCATCTCAGGAGGTGGTTCTGCTTCCTCTGGTCTCTGAGGGTGCCAGTTAGGCCAGGTACTGAGGCACGTGGAAATCACCTATGAGCCTAGGTGTTTCAGATCTCCTGAGGGGTCAAGCTGTTTCTGAGTGTGGGCATATGCAGGGGGTGGGATGCTGGAGCACAGGTTCTGCTCCCAGGCACAGATACGAACCTGAAGGAAGTTTTCTATTATTTATTTATGCAAAGTGATAATCTTAGCCTTTAAAGATATAAATAAAAATAGCAATCATCTCTAAAAAGCATTGAAAATACTCTGCTTGCCACAGTAATATTTAACCAATATTTCTTTTGTTCTGTAAAAAAGAATCAAATACTACATCATTCTCATTATTATGCAACTTAGGTTCATTGTATTAAAGTATGAACTCATATGTATACTGAATTGTCTTAAAGAAAAAATTTTGCGGGTCATTATAAATAAATATTTTATTTGCATCTGCATTTTATGTACCTATATACCCAATGTCATGTAAAATTTCACTCGGCAATAAGGGAATAAACGCAGAAAAAGGCTAAGAAGCCCTGATTTAGTTGAACAAAATAAATTACAATATTTTAGAAGTTTGGAAAGAACTGGCATCCTTAACACACATATCAGCAGAGAATACATTTTATAAAATCAAGAATTTGAAACTTTTCTACTGTTTTCTAATCTTGAATTTAATCATCTGTTTTAATCTTTCAAGGTCAGTGACTCACTTACAAAAGCAAATACAAATTTATGAGGTTCTTATGCTTTCTACTCCAAATTATTTTGTACATAATCATATTAAAATGCTTTCCTCTTTATTCTGTGAGGAAGAAATATCTTTCAGAATAACTCCTATATTTAGTGAGGTTGAATTTTACCACTCAGAATCTGTAAATACTTCTTCCATTATGCTCTGTCCTCTGTTCCTCACCCTCAAGCCCTCTTAAACTCTGCTATGTTTTTCCAAAGCCCTCACTTCTTTGTCAATAAATTCACTAGATATAACTTAGTTCAACTCATGCAATTTCTCAAACAAACACAAGGTATGTGGTTGGTATTTGCAGCATTCCATATCAAGAGTTGATAACCTGTTATCTCTTCATTACACTAGCTTTTCTTTATTGAGTTGCCTTTTATCATAACCTTAGCCTTTATTAAGAGCCATTAACAAGAATAGCCTTATGAAAACATATTCTGTATTTGTACTTTAAAAGTTGCAGAGACACTAGTTGCTTGCTAGTTCATATGTTCTATATTTAGTTTCATGAGAAAAAAGTATTAGAAAGTATGAGTTTATTTCTACTGAAAAAATATTGTGTTTTCTACTTTCAAAGAAATGGTATGTTTATTTATATATTTAATATTTTGTTAAATTTTTTACTTGATATCATTATATGTAACTATATTCATCATTAGAGTGGATTGAATAGGTTTGACCCCCACAGTCTCATGTGTTTGAATTCATGAAAATAGGGCATGGTACTATTTGGAGGAGTGACATTCTTCCAGTAGATATGCTCTTGTTGGAGGGAATATGTCATTGTGGGAGCAGGCTTTGAGGTCTCCTATGCTCAAGCTACACCTTATGTGACCATGTAGAAGGCTTAGCTTCTCCAGCAGCATGTATCCCTGCATGCTGCCATGATGATAATGGATTAAACTTCTCAAACGTTAAGCCAGCCTCAATTAAAGGTTTGCCTTTATAAGAGTTGCCTTGGTCATGTTGTCTCTTTACAGCAATCAAACCCTAAGAGAAGTTGGTACCATGAACTAGAGCACTTCTATGAGATGTCTGAACATGTTTTTGTTAAAGAAATGTGAATTTAATAACATTGAGTTAGGAAAGTAGTGAAATGCTTTAAGTGGGGCTTAATGGAATATCCTAGAAGGAATATGGAAGACTTTGTTGCTGTGAGTGATTTGAAATACGCTGACCTGGCCTAAGAGGTTTCAGTGGAGAATTTTAGTGTGTTGCATAGAGACTGTTCTTGTGATATTTTGTAGCCTTCAGATGTATGATTAATGGGCTGAGAAAGAAATTAGGGAAACATCATTCCCAATAACAATAGATATTATAAAATATATTGATGTAACTTTAGCCAAACAATCTCTAAGATAAGAACTTCAAATCACTGAAGAAATAAATTGAAGAAGATGTCACAAGACTGAAAGATCTCCCATGTTCATGGATCAGTAGGACTAACGTAGTAAAAATGTTTAATCTTACCAAAAAGCAAGCTATAGATTGAACACACTATACACCAACATTCCAGCACAACTCTTTACAGACCTTGAAACAACAATACTCAACTTCATTTGGAAAAAAAAAAAACCATGATAGGTAAAATAGTCCAGTATAATAAATGACCTTTTATAGGTATTACCATCTTTTATTTCACGCTCTTCTACAGAGAAATAATAATAAAAACCACATGGCATTGGCATGAAAACAGACAATGTGATCAATGGAATAGAATCAAAGATGCAGAAATAAACCTACACACCTATAGACACTTGAATTTTGAGAAAGAAGCCAAAATTATACAATAGATAAAAAGAAGGCATCTACAACAAATGGTGCTGGTCTAACTGTATATTTGCATGTAGAAGAATACAAATAAATTCATATTTATCATCCTACAAAAAACAAGTCTAAGTAAATCAAAGAGCTCGACCAATAACTATATATCCTAAATTTAATAAAAAAGAAAGTATGCAATATCCATGAATGCATTAGCACAGAAGAAAACTTTCTAAATGGAACACCAGCAGTTCAGGCACGATGATCAACAATTAATGAATGGGACCTCCTGAACCTGAAAAGCTTCTTTAAGGAAAAAAGGTACTATCAGTAGGACAAAATGAAATGTACAGAATGAGAAAATATTTTTTATCAACTTAACATCTGAGAGAGAGCTGATATCCAAAATATATAAAGAACTCAAGAAATTAGGCATTATTAAACCAAATAACCCAGTGGGAAAATGGGGTACTACAGCTAAACAGAAAAGCACTTAAAATGTTCAACATTAGTCATCAGGGAAATGCAAATCAAAACTTCTCTGATATTCCAACTTTCACCCTTTAGAATGGCAACAAAGATAAAAATATCTCAAGAGGCAGTTCCTGATGGCAATGACGTGGAAGGAGAATACTCCTTCATTACAGGTAGGATTGTAAACCTACCAGGATTTGTACAACCGCTTTATAAATTAATTTGGTGATTTCTCAGAATATTATGAATAGATTTACTTCAAGAACAATCTATACCACTCCTGGGCATATATGCCAAAGACCATACCACAAGGACCTTTGCTTAAGTATGTTACTCACAGCTTTATTCCATAATGGCTGGAAACTGGAAACAACCTAGATTTCTCTCAACTGAAGAATGAATAATGAAAATGTGGTACATTTATATAATGAAGTATACTCAGCCATTAAAAATAATGACAACATGAAAATCGAAAGCAAATAGATGGAACTAGAAGACACCATCCTGAGTGAGGTAACCCAGACCCAGAAAGAAAAGAATGGTATGTACTTACTTATTACTATAGATTAGTCATAAAGTACAGGATATTTGTGTTATAAACAACAGATCTAAAGAAACTATATAAAAAGTTGGCCCAAGAGAGGAGGCACTAGAATTCCACTAGTGAAAGAAATACATTAGACATTGGGGGTGGATGGAGGGAGGGGAGATGGTGGGTGAGGAGGTGGAGATATATGGTGGTTTGAATATGCTTGCCCTAGAGAGTAGTATTGTTGGAGTAGGTGTGGCGTGGTTGAAGGAATTGTGTAACTCTGGGCATGGGCTTTAAGACCTTTCTCCTAGCCACATGGGAGGCAGTCTTCTCCTACCAGCCTTCAAATAAGGAAATGGAACTCTCAGCTTTGATTGTACCATGCCTGTCTGGACACTGCCATGTGCCTTCCTTGATTATAATAAATGGGGCCTTTTGAATCTATAAGATATCCCCAATTAAATGATGTCCTTACAAGAGTTACAAGATCCCAACCAGATACCTTTAGGTCCAGGCATGGTGAAACACATCTTTAATCCCAAGAGACAAAGACATGTAGCTCTCTGAGTTCAAGATCAATCTACAGAGCAAGTTACAGGACAGCTAAGCTTAGGCAGCCAGCAATAAAGCAGGAAAAAATGCTGCAAGTAGAATAAGAGAGACCATGTTCCAGCCCCAGCAAGGAACAGCTATGTGGCTCTCATGTTAGAGTCAAGAATAAAAGGAACTACTGGGAAAATTGATATTGATTAGCTTGAACAAATAAATGGGCAGTGATTAAGAAGAGACCAGCATTACTGAGGTAAAATCAGAGAAGTGTTTTCTGAGAGCACAAAGAAGTTATGTTCCAGAGATAGCCAAGGTCACACTTTTTTGAAACTGCTATGGACTATGGGGACTTTTAAATTTGGACTAAATTTACTCTGCATTATGCTATATTTAGGTATGGCCCTCATAGATTTATGTTTGAACAAGTTTATGGGGGTCAGGGAGTAGAACCTGGTGGTTTGAATATGCTTGTTCTAGGGAGTGGAATTATTTGGAGGTGTGGCCTTGAGGGAGTAGGGGTGGCCTGGTGGAGAAAATGTGTCACTGTGAGCATGGGCTTTAAGGCACTCCTAACCACATGGGATCCAGTCTTCTCCTACCAGCCTTCAGATGAAGATGTAGAACTCTCAGATCTGCCTGCACCATGCCTGCCTGGATGTAGCCATGCTCCTCCCTTGAAGATAATGGACTGAACATCTGAATCTGTAAGCTACTCCCAATTAAATGTTTTCTTTATGAGAGTCACCTTAGTCATGGTGTCTGATCACAGCAATAAAACCCTAACTAATAAAAGATGGCAACAGGAGAAGTGAGGTATGAGGAGGACCTAAGGAGACTATACTGGAAGAGATAACTAGATTGCATGGGTGATATCTCTAGAATGAACTAGAAACATAGGGTAACTGAAGCCCACAGGAATCTATCAGAGTGACCCAAATAATGTCCCTAGCGATGGAGGATATTAGACTTGAACTACCCATCTCCTGTAATCAGATAAGACTTCCAGTGGAGGGATGGGACACCAATCCAGCCAAAAAAACTTAGACCCACAATTCATCCTCTCTTCAAGATGTACACAGGTAAAGGTGGAACAGAATTTGGGGAAAGAGCAAAACCAATGACTGGCTCAGTTTGAGACCCGTGCCATGAGAAGGTGCGAACACTGGACATGATTATTGATATTCTGTTGTACTTGCAGAAAGAAGCCTAGCATAACTGTGAGAGGCTTCATGCTGAAACTGATGGAAAGAAATACAAAGACCAAAGCCAAACATTAAGCTGAACTTAAGGCATGATACAATAATATCTGACTTTAAAATAGTTTTAAGAGACAACTGATTTTAGGACAGCAAGCGTTTGGCTCTTGTCTATCTCAGTTCCAGACCTATGCTCAAGCAGAGCATCATAAAGACAGACTGCGAGAAGGAAACTCACACAATAGCACACTGACAACATGGAATGGAGAAGGAATGTTCAAAAGTGTGCCATGAATGACTGAGTTACTCCCATGTGCTCCATCTAAAGTTTCTAGTGATGCCCTAGCATAGCATCATCAGCTATGAGATATGCAAGCCATACATTAGCCTGTGGTATTTCCTTTTCAAATCACAGCATCTTGTCCTTGTTCTCACACCCAGCGATGATAGCTATCTCATGATCCAAAGCATTAATATCCAAATTATATGTCTCACTTATAGTTTTAGCCAACAGAATATACAGGGATGAGAACAAATATCAGAAATCAAAATTTCCCTCATCTCTCTGCTCAGGGGTCAGTCTCATTTCTGAGACTGTGGTTCAGGTATATTTCCCCTTATTATCTTCCCTCTGCTGCAGACAGTGAAACCAAGACTGAAATTGAATTTAGAGCAGACAAACCCTGAGTACTGTGTTCATAAA
The DNA here is from genome assembly GCA_019843815.1 of Montemys delectorum. Lineage (NCBI taxonomy): Eukaryota > Metazoa > Chordata > Mammalia > Rodentia > Muridae > Montemys > Montemys delectorum. The sequence continues at coordinate 97 of JADRCD010245203.1, read as the reverse complement.
TATTCCTTCCTACAATGAAGTAAACTATGTCTGTGTGTGTGCTTGTCCTGTCATTGGACTTCTGTCACTTCTAAGACACAATGAAACAGTAAATATT
>JADRCD010245202.1:5156-16533 GCA_019843815.1 Montemys delectorum | reverse complement strand
TAAAGTTTCTCTTATTTCTGCCTGGCATAGCAGTATAATTTACAGGTGTGTAAGACAATGCTTGGCTTTTTACATGATTCTGGCAATCTAAATATGGGCCCTCATGCCTGTGACACAATTATTCTTACCCACTGAGCCATCTTGTCATGCTCTAAAAGTTGAAATTTATAGAAGTCTAATAAGACTCGAGCTTATCATCTATTTTGTGGCTTGTATTACTGACCTCTTCAAGATTTTTAACTTGAAGAAATATTGGTTTATATTAAAGGCTTTTAGAACCTCTAATGTGATGATACTTTGATTTTTTTCTTTCAATTTTTTATATGATAGACTACATTGATGATTTTCATATATTGTATCCCTAGGATGAAGTCTACTCGAGCATGGTTGGAAATGTTTTTGATGTGTTCTTTGATGCAGTTTGCTAGAATTTTATTGAGCAATTTTGTATCTATGTTCATGAGTGAAATTGGTCTGAAATTCTCTGTCTTTGTTGAGTCTTTCTATAGTTTAGGTATCAGGATGACTGTGGCCTCATAGAATGAGTTTGACAGTGTTTTCTCTATTTCTATTTTGTGAAATATTTTGAGCAGTATTGGTATTGGCTCTTCTTTAAAAATCTGGTAGATTCTTATGCTAAAACCATCAAGCCCTGGATTTTTTTTAAATTGGGAGACTTTTAGTGACAGTGTCTATTTCTTTAGGAGTTACAGGACTGTGTAAATAGTTTACCAGACCTTGATTTAACTTCACTAAGTGATATCTCTTTGCAAGATCATCCATTTTGTTTATTTATTCCTATTTTGAGGAGTACAGACTTTTGAAAAATGAAAGTATGTTCAGCATGTTCAACAAATGGTGCTGGTCTATCTGGATGTCTGCATGTAGAAGAATGCAAACAGATCAATAATTATTACCCTCCATAATATTCTTGTACAAGTGGATCAAAGACCTCAACATAAAACAGGATATACAAAATCTAGTAGAAGAGAAAATGGGAAATAGCCTTGAATTCATTGGTACAGGAGCAAACTTCCTAAACAAAATACTAATGGCTCAAGCTCTAAGATTAGCAGTTGATAAATGGGACCTCATCTAATAAAGAATGTTCTACAAGGCAAAGGACACTGCCAATAGGACAAATGGGTAGCTTACAGATTGGTAAAAGATCTTCATTTACTCTACATCTGACATAAGCCTAATATCCAAAACTTATATAGAACTCAAGAAATTAGAAACCAACAAAGCAAATTTTAAAAATTAAGTACAGAGATAAACAGAATTGTCAACTGAGGAATCTCTAATGACTGGGAAGTACTCAAAGAATTGTATGATGTCCTTAGTTGTCAGAGAAAATGCATATCAAAATGACCCTGACATTCCATCTTACACCAGACAGAATGGCTGAGGTGAAAATCTCAAGTGACAGCACATGCTGGCAAGGTTGTGGAGCAAGGGGAACATGGCTCTATTGCTGTTGGGAGTGAAAACATGTACAGCAACTTTGTAAGTAAATTTGACAGTTTCTGAGAAGAATAGGACTAGTTTTAACTCAAGACCCAGCTATACTACTTCTGGGCATATATCCAAAACATGCCCCATTATACCATAAGAACACTTGCTCAACTATGTTCATAATAGCTTTGTTCATAATAGCCAGAAACTTGAAACAACCTAGATTTCACTCAACTGAAGAATGGATAAAGATAATGTGGTACATCTACACAATGGAATACTATCCAGTAGTTAAAAACAAAGACATCATGAGTTTTGCAGGCAAATAGATTGAACTTGAGAACATCATCTTGAGTGAGGTAACCCAGAACCAGAAAGACACAGATGATATGTATTCACCTATAAGTGGAAATTAATCATACAGTGCAGAACAACCATGTTATAATCCACAGATCCAAAGAAATTGGGTAATAAACAGGTTCCAAAAGAGGATGGGTGAAACTCACTTAGAAGGAGAAACTACATAGTCATTGGAGGTAGATTGAGAGAGTTGGACAGGGGAGCAAGTAGGGAATGGAGATGGTGATCAGGTATGTGAGGTGGCGGAGGGGTGAAATTGATAAAGGAAATTGATCCACAGGGACATTCCTGGAAGCCTAGGATGAGTGACAATATAAGGAATCTATCAGGGTGACCCTAGTTGATATTTCTATTTTGGGGGATATAAAGACTGAAGTGGCCACCTCCTGTAGCTAGGCAGGATTTCCACAGGAAGGAGGGAAACATTAACTCACCCACAAAAACTTCAACCCAAAATTTGTCTTATGTAGTGGGTTGGCCTAACACTGCATGAATTCTAATGCTGGTCCTCAAGATTTGGAGTTAACAGTACCCTTTAGGTCCTGGCCATCTAGTTAATTCTGATTGATGAATAAAGATGCCAGCAGCCAATAGCTAGGGAAGAGAGAGATATGTGGGGTTTAGTTTTCTGAGGCTAGAGATCATGAGGATCTCTGTGAGAGAGAAGAGGAGCTGGCCATAGGATAGAGAAGCAAAGAGAATACCCTGGGCTCTAGGCTAAGAGAATGTGGCCCAGAAGGCTGAATAATTGTAGTTAAGAACAGCCAAGACTGGAGCTGAAGGGTTTGCAGCCCCTTAGGACGAACAACAATATGAATTAACTAGTATCCTCAGAGCTCCCAGGGACCCAACCACCAACCAAGGACTACACATGGTGGGACTGAATGTTTTGGCAGCATGTGTATAGTCGAGGCTTGCAAATTCGATCACCAATGGGAGGAGAGGACCTCAGCCTTGTGAAGGTTCTGTGCCCCAGTGTAGGGGAATGCCAGGGCCAATAAGTGGGAGAGGGTGGGGTGGCAGGCATGGGGAGCGGGGAGGCAACAGGGGTTTGTTCTTGTTGTTTTTGTTTGTTTGTTTGTTTGTTTTTTGGAGAGGAAATTGGGAAAGGAGAAATTTACATGTAAATAAAGAAAATATCTAATAATAATAATAAAAAAGATCCAGTGAGCTCTTGTGAACAGAAAAAAAAAAAAAAAGAAGAAGAACAGCCAAGATAAAACATAGTAAGTAATAATGAGGTTATTGATTGGAGGTAGATGCTAACAGCATTGAGGGTAGGCAGATGTCCAACTATTGTCCTGCTTAAGGCATATAAAAATATAAAGACAGTGTGTGTCTTTCGTCTGGGAACATAAATGTTCAAAGGTGGAAAGGAAACTGCAATGGGATTTTTTAAAAAATATTTTTTACAACAATCTTGCCTACAAGATGTGCAGGGATAAACATGGAACAGAGACTAAGGGTAAAACCATCCAATGACTGCTACAATTTAAGACCCATCCCATGTGAGAGAGGCAACCATGATAGTATCAATGATCCTCTGCTATGCTTGCAGACAGGAACCTAACAATTGTCTTCTGAGAGGTTTCTTCCAGCAGTAGATGGTGGCAGATGAAGAAACCCACAGCCAAACATCAGGCAGAGGTCAGGAAGACTCGTGGAAGAGTGGGGAATAGAAGTAAGCAAGGTTGAGGGATCAAGAACACCACAAGAAGATCTAAAGATTCCACCACTAACCTGGGCTCATGTGGGTTCACAGAACCTGGACCATAAAACAGAGAGCATGGAAGAACTGGACCTAGATACCCTACAGGTGTATTATTTAAGATTATCTGATACTGAAGACAACAGGCTATTAAAAATAAAATTTAAAAACAGTTTTGTAGCAAATGTGTAGCTTGGACTTCATGTGGGTCCTCTAACGAGTAAAACAGAGGCTGTCTAGTTCTCTGTTCCCCAACACTGTGTCTAATTCTTACTACCTGGACTGCCTAGTTGGGCCTCAGTGGGAGAGGATCTGCCTAGTTCTTCTGGAACTAGATGTCCTAGGGTGAGGTGGAATGCAAGATCCCCTTCTCTGAGAAGAAGGAGAAAGGGTAATAGGGGTAGGGATTTGTAATAGTGAGTCTAGGAAGAGTAGAGGGTAGTAGTGCTGTGAGTGGGATGTAAAGTGAATAAAAAAACATTCTTAATAGCTAAAAAAAAAAGTACCTTTAATTTTCCCCATTTCTTTTAAGTAAATAATTGTAATACTAGATGTGTAGACACTGTGGAAAAACAGAAACAATAGAATATGTTCAGGAAATACAACAGACTTGTAAGTCAATAATCAGGACAAATAACTAAAAATAGCAAAAAGAAAAGAAGTTGAATCTTGACTTCTCCACAATGTGTTCTGTGATTCTTTAAGTAAAGAAGATTCTGGACTACATGGATGATTAATAACTAGTGCAGCAATTTTGTCCACATCTAGTGTGTAAGTGTTGCAGTTTGGAAGACAAAATGAGGTCAACTGAACTCCTATGTCTATGCTCCTAGTGTAAGAGCAAACGATAAGAAGAAGAAAAGGTAACAGGAAGAGATGAGAGAGAACATGGCTACTGAGGTCATATTTGGAGAGGGTACCTCATGTCAAGTTATAATAGTTAGATCCCATATCACATTGCCCCAGATGAGAGCTGACAGCACTCATGATAATGCCATTAAAATTATTCATGCAACTAGTATTTATTACACAAAACAAAATGAATAGGCTTTCTTTCACTTGATTTATTTTTGCATTAATTTGTGTGTGTATACACTAATGTGCTTATGCACACTTGTACATAGAAAAGGCACATATGTAAAGGCTGAAGGAAAAATTTGCTTTTCTAGTGTCTGGGTTCTAGGGGCCAAACTCAAGCCATTAGTCTTGGCAGCAACCAACTCAAATTATGTAGCCACCTTACTGTTTGTAGTTATAATTTATATCAAGGCAAAGACAAGCTCATCACTATAACTTGCTGTTGCAAGGATTCCTTGGGTCATATGAAGTATCTCCATTGTGAGAAATTGAGTTAAGAAACTCTACTTTAAATAGAGAGATTAAGCAGAATCATCAGTTTAATTTTAGGTAGTCTTCCTTCTTATTTAAGATTATTGTATGCAGAAGACAGCCAGCTAGTAAGAAAAATAAAATTAAAAATCCCTCAGTTTTGCAAGGTGCTATACCAGATATCTGTAAATGAAACCCAGTGTGCAAATGAAGCCACAGATATTTTTCAAAGTGATAAGCTCAGCTATTTTTAAATGGTCATTATTATTTAAAGGTGTTAAAGGGACATGAATAAATTAATAAGAGCTTCAAAACATTTACAGATCAAGCAAGTAGTCTTCTGCCTCCAGCCTGTTGGATGAACTCTGTGACATCTACTAGGCAAGGTACATCTGTGGCCCTGCTTTAATTAATTGCTGATTATTGGTGAAATTTAGACTGTGGAGATCTCACACAGAATGAAAAGAATATCCCATACAGAAGAGCTGCGAACAAACTATTAGCTCAGGGCAGAGTGACAAGGACCTGCCACCACCTCAGCTTTCACCTAGGAACAAGAATTATTTATATGCTAAGTTCTTTCTTATGAACACAACTAATTAGTCACAATAAACATTCACCTAATGATAACAGAATCAAAGCTCACCAGCTCCTCCCGACGCTGCTCCCTGCGTGCTGAGTCTTTAAAGAACAACATTTTTATTTCCACGTCACAGGGGTATATTCTTTCCTCAGATTGTGTGAGCGTCTTGCTTTTGAAAACTTGCTTCAGATTTATTAAAGTCTACACTGCTAATCTCTGAAGGATTTCTTTGTCATTGAGACTTCTGTGCTCCTCTTTTCTTAGAATCTCAATACTGAAACTTTCAAAAGTTATCATCCTGGGGCTAGAGAGAATGGTCAGCAGTTACAAGCACTAGAGAAGGACTAAGGTTTGATACCCCATATTCACACAATAGCTCACACCTCTCCTTGACTCCAGATCCAGGGGTTCCAATGCCCACTTCTGCTCTCTGACAGCTCCAGGCATACATGTGGTACATATACAAACATGGACAGGCATACACACATGCAGGCCAAACACCCATGCACATAAATAAATGAGATTATAAAAGTCAAAATCTTTTGCCTATGCTTTCCATTTCAATAGCATGTATCATTCTCTAACATAATCATATAGTGGTCTTTCTTTCCTGTGGCCTATGTTATCACCCAACAGCATAAATATGTTGAGCTTTTCTATCAAGACACCACCACACACTCAGATTGATACTATTTGATTGATGCCTGAAGGGAATCAAAGACAACTGGTTTCTAAGGCAGAACTTAAATTCTTATTCTTTTTATTTTTTAATAGATGTTTTCTTTATTTACAATATTTCCTTTCCCTGGTTCCCCTCCAAAAAATAAAAATAAAAATAAAAATAAAAATAAAATAAAAGGAAAAACTAAAACAAACCCCTGTTCCCTACCCCCTTCCCCTGCTCTCCAACCCACCCTCCCCCTCTTCCTGGCCCTGGCATTCCCCTACACTGGGACATAGACCCTTCACAGGGCCAAGGGCCTCTCCTCCCATTGATGACCAATTTGGCCATCCTATGTCATACATATGCTGCTGGAGCCTTGAGTCCCACCATGTGTACTCTTTGGTTGGTGGTTTAGTCCCTGAAAGCTCTGAGGGTACTAGTACTTACCCATTCAATTTGGGATATTAAACTCTAGTTATTCTGAAAAAATCAGAATTGTTGGAACCATTTAAAAATAGTTACCATCACTCAAACTGGATTTTTGGTTGGTTGGGGTTTTTTTGTTTTGTTTTTGTTGCTTTTTTCTTTTGTTTTTTATTTGTTGTTTGCTTGAATTTTTATGAAAAGTTAATGTTACATGTTTAAACTCTCCAAATCATTTTGGCTCTTAGAAATAAAGAATGTCTAAAAAAAAACTATTGGCATTTCAAATTTTTCAAGGAATTTATACTCTTTTTTTTACTTCTTTATATAATTTATGTATAATATAGAATATATGTCTAAAGTGTATATGAGTACATGCATGTTCAAATATAACAAACATCCACATAAAAACAAGTGATATGGATTTCGTTCATTAATGTTAGTTAACCAGGCATTTCTTATTTGTCTTCTTTGAATGTCTGTTTATTTATAAAAAACACAGGATGCTGGCTGAGATTATTCAAAGCTCCTCCAGATCTGTATCAGTGTCTCTCATAGATGGAGCAATGCCAAACTACAAGGATTACGAATAGCACAATATCTAAGAGTTCATATTCTAATAGTAATTTTTGTTTCTAGGAGCCCTTGTGTTAGGAAGTCTGTCTAAATATGTATGTTAACAACGATCCTTTCTCAATGTCTTCACGTAAAAATGTAAATAAAGTTAAGTTTGTAGCCCTAGTCTGTTTCTATCTTCTGTCACTGTCATCTATTTAGAGTTCTGTGCAAACAACAGAATTGTGCTCCATTTTCCAATACTTGTACTTTGTGGAAATGACCCATTGTTTTCAGTGCTGATCTATTAGGGCGCTCAGCTGATAATGGAAACGAACAAGTTGCTGCTAAATCAAAATTGATGGTTGAATAATGGAGTTTTACTGACTAGTAATAAGAAGAAGGAGAAAAAAAAATCTTGACATCATACAGAGCCTGTAATAAGCATTTTTGGAGAGTAGCAGGGCACCTGCCTCAGCACTTTGTTTTGTTAAGTAAATGGCTGCAGGAGCCATAACCCTGAGGTTGCCTCTTCATCTGCAGTCTCAGTGGGTCTTTAGCTTCCTGGGATGCATCCTTTTCTGATTTACTACTACAGGACCTTTTCAGGCAAATTGAATATGAGAGCTTAAAGAGTATTTAATATAATACAAGCAAATTTTTTAAAAGCCTTTATTATTGAGGACAAATCTTTTTAATGTTCTTTGGTCAGACTGGCTGTCTACAGTGATTGGCTTTGATGAAAAAGAAGAACCTGGCTGGCTACTATCATCAGCAGGGAAGGGATGCTAGCAATTACATTATCTTGCTTAAATCTCAAACAAACAAGCTAATAGCTTCTAATTTGGCTATCTGGCTGTCCTTTGATTCTGGGCACTAAAGGCATCAGACAAAGAAGAAAGTTGGCTTGAAATTCTTCCATGTATATCTCAACACTGCTTGCGAATGAGTCCAGTTCAGTCTATTTCTTTACATGGTTCTCCTTTTTATTGGAATGTTTACATTTACATAAAAAGTAAATGATATTCCTGGTCCTCTCGTCCTTAACTTTCATGTCATTCCTTCTTCTGCAACGAACATTGAACTTTAGGTGCAGGCTTGATGTTTAGAAAACATATGATCTCTTGCCTGCTTTTATTAGTTGTGGTTTTGGGTAATGGTCTCTCTCTTTTTCAGAGGTGGGTTTTTTTTTTCAACAAGAAGTGAAAAAAAATGTTAAGATAGGCTACACTCATAAAATTTCATCAAAATGGCTAAATATATAAGACTTACAGTGTGAAAAAAACAGTCTTCCATTCCCAATTGATTATCTCGTACTATGTGTTCAGCTCTGAAAGCTAAACATAAACAGTGACACAAGTAACATATGGACTGATATATATATATATGTATATATACATATATATGTATTCATATAGATATATATGAAGAACTGTGTGTGTGTGTGTGTGTGTGTGTGTGTGTGTGTGATAACTATTCAAGAAATAAACATGATGAATTTGAGAGAAAACTGAGAGATACATGAATAGCATTGAAGGAAGAAGAGAGATGGAAAATGACAATTATAATATCAAAAACCAAAACAAACGTTTGAAAAAGAAGTTCTTTTCTACATTATGTGATAGAACTTCCATTCCCTTTGTGAACATCACTACTTCTCATGGACTGAAGACTAAAATCAATTCTGAATCCCAAGCCCAGTTAGTAGACGAAACAAATGAGCCATTCCATGACTCTGCCTTGCTAATTTATTTGCCTTAACAGTAGTTCAGACTTTCAGTTCTACCCCTGAATTTGTCCATTGCTGTTTTTAATAACAAGCTCAAGAAACTTTAATTGAGATGTCACTAAATGTTTCTCTGAAAGGACTAGCAATTGCTGGCACCCTGCAGACTCAAGAAATACTTCAAGGAAAGCCGAGGACACCTGTGGCCAGCCCTCCTCCAAGAACAAAAGTCAGTATCTAGTTGTGAACTGATTGACATGGCAAGGACAGCTGCTGAGTTAGAGAACTTCTCTTCGGACCTTCTTAGGAACCTCTTTTAAACCTCCCATTAGGTGTACATTTCATTTCTTGTTTTTATTACATTTTTCTTTATTTACAATATCTCCCTTTCCCAGGTTCCCCTCAAAAAAAAAAAAAAAAAAGAAAAGAAAAAGAAAAAGAAAAGAAAAGAAAAAAAAACTAAAACAAACCCCTATTCCCTCCCCATCCCCTTACTCATCACCCCACCCCCTCCCAACTTCCTGGCCCTGGCATTCCTCTACACTGGGGCATAGAACCTTTACAGGGCCAAGGGCCTTTCCTCCCATTGATGACCAACTTGGCCATCCTCTGCTATACATATGCTGCTGGAGCCATGAGTGCCACCATGTGTGCTTTTTGGTTGGTGGTTTAGTCCCTGGGAGCTCTGAGGGTACTAGTTAGTTCATATTGTTGTTCATGCTAAGGGGCTGCAAACCCTTTAGCTCCTTGGGTCCTTTCTCTAGCTCCTTCATTGGGAACCCTGTACTCAGTCCAATGGTTTATTTATAGGAATATAGTAGTCAAAACTAAAGCATGAGTTTCTAACAAGAAACCAATGACATGCACACTGTATAAAAGCAAAAACTAAATCATATTTTAGTTGTAGTGATGTAAGCAAATCATAATTTTAATTACAGTACATGTTGTATACTAACTATACATATAAATAGGACATATGTGACTATAAGTGGTGTTGGATACCACCATTAAGGCTATAGTCTACCATGTCTCAAAAGGTTTTCTGACATTAGTACAAAATGAAGGACTCCTTTATCTTAATAGGGCTTCTACTTCTATGCCTAATCTGGTGAGTCCAACTTCTACACTTTTTACCTGGGAATGTCACATAATTCTTGGCAAAATTACAAGTACTACTTCCTCTCTTATGTAAGACCCTGTTCAACATGCACCAGGGGTTCCTATGATATCTCTCCATGCAAATGAGGCATTCCCAGGATGTTTAGCTCAAGTCAAAGATTTACATTTACACGGAACACCACTTCTCACACTCCAAGGTTCATATAATCTTTCTTCACTACAAGTAAAGCATGCAAGCTTTTTCACTGAATATCATCTAATAGAGCTATTTCATTGAATACCATCTAAAAAAGCTGTAACATTGAAATCCTCAGAGAAGACCTTCTCCTCCTGGCACTCACTGGACCGAGATCCTGCCAACTCACCCATTCTGGACTCTGCTCCATGATTCTGTATGGGAGAAAGTGAAGCACAGAACTAAAAGGGGGCACCTACCTCATGCACACAATTACACTATAAGTATTGTGTGAGTTAACTTTATAACAACTTTGTAGCTAATAGAAGAACCACCAATAGTAGCTAAGGAATGCTCCATTTCTATGATCTATTTTACAGAATGTAATACAAATTAGTAGAAGTAGTATTTGTAGAGAACAAAGTGAGTATTTTCATAATCTATATTTATCATAGTTTTGGAACTGATATTTTACTGTAGAGTATAAAGCATTAAGTTTAAGGTTTGGTAAACATATTATAATTATGCAGTGAGAAATGAAAGCTGATTGTGTCCAGGGCAATTCTCACTGACATTAACCATCAATCAGAATATAAAGTTAATGCTGATATTAGTGGGTTGAGATGAAGAACAAATTAGTCTGTGATTCAGACTATCTTAGCAATAATTAATAAGGCTTTAATAAGATGTGTGGCTGTAAAATCAACAAATTGCAACATGAATGCCATGGAAACTGCAATCTTGTTAGGAACAAGTTTATAATTTAAGCCAGCTAGAGCCCGTTTTATCCTGCTCTAGCAGGTTGCTAGCTTCCACAGAAGTCAGTGGTTACTGACATATCTTAGAGGGAGACACACATTTTCTCTTTCCCCAGCTTTTACCTCTCTTCCTTTCCTCTTTGTTAAACGTACATATTTCCTCCTCTCTTGATACAAGCAGGAACCATACCATTGAAATGATAACAGGCTTTTTTCAGATTAATGACTCCTACCTTCAGTTAAGATAAAACAAGAGCAAATAGTTTTTTACAGTCCAATCAGCCATCATTTTGCTTATCTTTTTCCCCCTCTGGATTTTGTTGTTGTTGTTTGTGTGTTTGTTTTTCATTCTTCTCATAGTTATTTGAGAAGTTAAGACATCCAGGACTTGTTCAAATATACCAAGTAGAGTTGGCCATTCTTGGACATTCAAACCAAGTAGAAGCATATCACCTTAAAAACACTGTAGAAAAGAGTAGGTGACCATGACTTGAAGTGATGAAGAAAAACAGATCCCCCAAC
>JADRCD010245201.1:0-11180 GCA_019843815.1 Montemys delectorum | reverse complement strand
TCTGTATGTGTGCATGCATTCTCACCCCATGTCCAGTCCTTTTCTGTATGTGTGCATGCATTCTCACCCACGTCCAGTCCTTCTCTCTGTTTTGTGCTTAGGTTTAGGAGGTGAATACTCACTGTCCTGTTATTTCTGCCATGCCTGTCACTTGCTGCCACAACTTACTGACATGATGGACCACGTATCTGGAAGCACAAACCCGAATAAACTTCCTTGTACACATTGCTGTGATGATGGTGTTTTATCACAACAGAAAAGCACCTTATTTGGTACTTAGTGTATGCTTTTGTTCTATCCATAAATTTTACTTCTTGGGAGACAAAGATTCATCTTTTTAGAGAGTCTGGTCTCTATTTTTGGTATTTATATCTATCCAAAAAATCATGTGTTTCAGAAACAGGAAAAAGAACCTGGATATGTTTGTTGTTCAGAAAATGACAGCCTAGAGCAGAGTTTCCCAATGCTGATGACATCGATGTGAAGGGAATCCGGAGGATCTTGGCACCTGCCTTCTTCTGCCATCAGAACTTCCTTCTACAAGGTAAGCTATGAAAGGTGAGTCTCCTTTCCCCAGGTTCTCCCATAGAACTTTGATTCCTGTCCCCAAAGCCAGCCATACCCACAAACTGCAAAAGTATCCATGTTAATTTGGTCTACATCCCGATGTTAGAGTTGGCAGTAAAGAAACCTCAGCTTGTCATCATATGATAGTAGATTCTAAAAGCCTAATTCTAAAAAACTTGCCTTGTTCCTAAAGCAAATGAGCTATTAGGGGATGTCAAGGAGAATTTAAACAGTAAGGCTAGCCTAGGTTTCCTCTCTCAGTCTATTAGCACTAATAGACTATTATATCACCCTTTTTATCCAATCATTCTTCCCTACAGCTGCCCATCTTCCAATCCATGCATATAAATGCATACTTTCTTACACATCTTTAAGCTTTGATTTATGAAGGATCCTTTCTCATGCTACATAAAATATTGATTAAATTTTTGGCTGTTGTTTGTCTTGTTAACATATAATTTTGTGGTAAGAACGTTGACTAGGAACTAATTAGTAAAGAAGTATTTAATGCCCCTTTTGCACTAGGTTGGCATTGAATGATCTTGTATTGTGAAATACAATATCAAGTTTACATAAAAAAATAGGAATGAGAGAACCTTATTTACCTTTGATCTCTAGGTTATTCCTTACCTAATGTCTGTACTTTCACACCCTCCCCAATGAAATCTCACAAAGAGTAGGTGGAACCCCACTAAAATGGAAACAAACTGACCAAATCACCAGAAAACAAGCACCCCCTGGAGCACTCTAAATATTTTTTCTTGCAATTATAAAAATTCCATGGTCAGCCAGCATAAAAAGTTTTGAGCAGTTTAGCAGAAAGTCTGAACCTTTGTTCATCAGTTGAATCCAGAAATATGTGTAAAGAGACATTAATTAAATAATTCTGGACCCCGAGCTTAAACATGTTTCATTTTTTATTTCCAATAAAAATTATGCTCAATCATATCACCAAAGAGAGCCTATCAGGAGTAGTATAGTAAGTTAAAATTGAACATTATCACTCTAAAATAAAATACCAAAATAGAGATGTTCCATAGTTGAATATAATTCCCTATTATTAAATTCTCAGGTAAAATTAAAGTTGAAAATGGTACCTCCTCATAAGTTAAATTGCTGTGACATTAAATTCCCTCTAAAGTCAAAGTATCTTCATAGTGAGAATAGATTAAAAGTCATTTCCCCTTTGGACTGCTTTACATTCTCTTCTCAAAATACTTCCAATGACTTAGTTCTATTCAATATTTGTCCTTCTACTGATTTCTAGAGAGTTGGATATTTGATTGTGAGGTCCTAACACTATTGTTTTACTACAAAATTTCTATGTAATTTCTAAAGACTTTTGTCCTTGTACTCTAAGCCCAAATTTCTCCAACACAAATATTTCCAATAGAGGTTGTTATGATTATGTACTCAAATTTCTAAAGGTACAATATTTTCCATTATTGATTTATTTTTAATATATATTTACCAGCCAATACTTGTGATGCCAGCTCCGCATGTGTAGTCAAGAATTAATTCCTGTGGTTCTGTTTAATTCTTACATTAACAAACATATTGCTCTCCTAATAAATGCCCCAGTGTAATTTGAGGTATGGGTTACAAAGTCATCCTTTATAAATATTAGATTTATCACAACAAAATCTTCATCTTGAATGATAAAACATCTCCTTTGTTACCTCTTCCTCTTATCCTTTCATCTGGCTCATTTTTTCCATAGAATGTATTTCTCTTTCCCATTTGTTCCTTTTTATTTTTTTTCATTTGCAAATGGTATTTATTGCTTTTCCTTGAGAGCTTTGTGAATTTATCAAAAAATAAAAAATAAAAAAAATGGATCAAAGTTTGTATTGAGAGGTCAAGAGATGAGGTCCTGTGATGCCTGGTCACTAGCAGAGGCTGTGCACTGTTCATCAGCTGCCCCCTTACCACACTGCATGATATGCATGGGTCATATCACTGGAATGGTGCACTATTGATCAGCTGCCCCCTTACCGCACTGCATGACATGCATGGGTCATATCACTGGAATGGTGCACAGTTCATCAGCTGTCCCCTTACCACACTGCATGACATTCATGGGTCATATCACTGGAATGGTACACTGCATGACATGCATCGGTCATATCACTGGAATGGTACACTGCATGATATGCATCAGTCATATCACTGGAATGGTGCACTATTGATCAGCTGCCCCCTTACCACACTGTGTGACATGCATGGGTCATATCACTGGAATGGTACACTGCATGACATGCATCAGTCATATCACTGGAATGGTACACTGCATGACATGCATGGGTCATATCACTGGAATGGTACAGAGGTTTGGGTTTTTTGTTTGGGTGCTTTTTTGTCTTCTTGCTATAAAACTAAAAATTTCAGTCCATTTTTGAAAAATAAATTGGTCAATAAATTCATTTCATTCTGCTGGTACTTTACACAAAGCTTCATATTCATCTGATAGCTTTCTAGCTGCATCTTCTTGTCTGTATCAGTGCCTGCAGTTGCTGCTGGTGGGCTTCTCTCCGCTTCACTATGGATTTCAGCAAGTTCTGAGTACCAATTGCCTTCGTCTTCTCATTTTCCTCTTCTTTGGCAAGCGTGTCAACAAGCTCAATTAGACCACCAACAATTTTCTGAAACTGGCCAATTTTTTCCACAAAAATAGTTGCACTCTTCCTTGAGCTCTATGGTCTGCTGGGCAACCTCTGGGTCCAAACCCGAAGCTGGTTCAGCTCATCAAAGTGCAGCCATGCGTCGCCCAAGATCAACCCATTAGCTGCTTTTCACTTGTCCAGTAGGTCTGGAAATCAATAGGTATTTCATTACTTCTGGAGCTCCTTGTGTTAACTACCACTGATGAGTACTCTTCCCTCAACATGGGGCCTGGAATATTACCATGCTCCTTGCCTCTATGTTGTCAACTCAATGATCAGCTGTGCATGATAACTCCACAGTTACTCTTTTGTCTCTCCTGATTCCCCAAACCACATTCATGTCAAATTGTCCATAACATCAAAAAAATGATAAGCTGTTCTAAGTTACCATTATCTCATTTACTTTGTTAGATCAACCTATTGACCTTCCTTCACTTATTCTTGAATCCTTTCATCTAACGAGGTGAGAATCATGTACTTAGGATTTCATGTTGCTATTATAATGAACAAAGAAACCATTCACTGGATGAGTGGGTGAGACTTCCAGGTCAAAGAGAGGAAGAGAAGAGGAGGGAGGAGAGTGGACTGGAGGATGGGAGTATGGAGGTGAAAATGTACATAGTGAAGCCCCCCTTTCAAGTGGCAGATCCACTTTGATCCTCTTCCAGAGAATTTAACTTAGAATGCCTAATAAATTAGGATGTTGGTTTTTGTGCTCAGTGATTGAGTCACCATTGATTCTGAACTAAGTTTGTGTGGTATTTTCCTTCACCTGGGGACTTAACTGAGTTTCAGGGAGAAAGGCACATTGGCAAAGTGTGGGTTTGGAAGAAGTTCACCCGAAAAGTCCTTGGGAATTTTGAACCATGGGGCTGGCATGGTAGCAACCTGCCAGTGGGAATTTAGCAAGGTGCATGGAGAGATTTCTAAGCTTTGAGTCAGAGAGTCTCCAGGAGATGAGGACAAGGCCTGTCACTGCATTGCTAGTTATAGCATGGAATGCCTCTTTAATATTTCCTGCTACAACTCTTGATTTCTTTCCTATGTTTTCCAACTGCAGTGTTGCCTCCCTTTGCAATGTCTTTATTGTTTCTATTTCCATTTTTGATCCTGGATGGTTTTGTTCAATTCCTTCACCTATCTTATTGTCTTTTCCTGTATTTATTTAAAGGATTTATGTGTTTCTTCTTTAAGGGCTTCTACCTTTATTCTCCTGTGTTTCTTTAAGGGAGTTATTTATGTCCTCCTCAAGGTCCTCTATCATCTTCATGAGATGGGATTTTAGATCACAATTTTTCTTTTCAGGTGTGTTAGGTTATCCTGGGGTTGCTGTGGTGGGAAAACTAGGTTCTGATGTTGCCGAATAGCTTTGTTTTCTGTTGCATTTATTCTTGTGCTTATCTCTCACTTCCTGGTTATCTCTGGTGTTAACAAGCCTTGCTGTCTTTGACTGGAAACTGTCCCTCTTGTGAACCTGGTTACGCTAGTCCTCCTTGGGTGAGGCTCTCTCTGGGTGTGGGAGGACGTCTGGAGAGCCTGATCTGTCAGCCTGGCTATGCCAGAACTCCTGGGGGCCAAGCTGTCTCTGTGTGAGGACAAGATATGGATGGAGGCTGGAGCACAGGATCTGTTCTCCAGGAGTGGAAAGGAAGATGAATCTCTAACATTGTGAGAAGTTCTCTGTATTCTAGGACCCTGGGGGTCCCAGTTAGGCCAGGTATTTTGGCAGTGGGGCTTCACTTGTGAGGCTGGGAATGTCTGAACTACTGGGAGTCAATATGTCTCTGTGTGTGGGAAGGTGAGGGTAGAGCACAAGATATGTTCCCAGGTGCAGATATAAACCTAATGGAAGGTGTATCTCCAGCATCTCAGGAGGTGGTTCTGCTTCCTCTGGTCTCTGAGGGTGCCAGTTAGGCCAGGTACTGAGGCACGTGGAAATCACCTATGAGCCTAGGTGTTTCAGATCTCCTGAGGGGTCAAGCTGTTTCTGAGTGTGGGCATATGCAGGGGGTGGGATGCTGGAGCACAGGTTCTGCTCCCAGGCACAGATACGAACCTGAAGGAAGTTTTCTATTATTTATTTATGCAAAGTGATAATCTTAGCCTTTAAAGATATAAATAAAAATAGCAATCATCTCTAAAAAGCATTGAAAATACTCTGCTTGCCACAGTAATATTTAACCAATATTTCTTTTGTTCTGTAAAAAAGAATCAAATACTACATCATTCTCATTATTATGCAACTTAGGTTCATTGTATTAAAGTATGAACTCATATGTATACTGAATTGTCTTAAAGAAAAAATTTTGCGGGTCATTATAAATAAATATTTTATTTGCATCTGCATTTTATGTACCTATATACCCAATGTCATGTAAAATTTCACTCGGCAATAAGGGAATAAACGCAGAAAAAGGCTAAGAAGCCCTGATTTAGTTGAACAAAATAAATTACAATATTTTAGAAGTTTGGAAAGAAGAACTGGCATCCTTAACACACATATCAGCAGATAATACATTTTATAAAATCAAGAATTTGAAACTTTTCTACTGTTTTCTAATCTTGAATTTAATCATCTGTTTTAATCTTTCAAGGTCAGTGATTCACTTACAAAAGCAAATACAAATTTATGAGGTTCTTATGCTTTCTACTCCAAATTATTTTGTACATAATCATATTAAAATGCTTTCCTCTTTATTCTGTGAGGAAGAAATATCTTTCAGAATAACTCCTATATTTAGTGAGGTTGAATTTTACCACTCAGAATCTGTAAATACTTCTTCCATTATGCTCTGTCCTCTGTTCCTCACCCTCAAGCCCTCTTAAACTCTGCTATGTTTTCCCAAAGCCCTCACTTCTTTGTCAATAAATTCACTAGATATAACTTAGTTCAACTCATGCAATTTCTCAAACAAACACAAGGTATGTGGTTGGTATTTGCAGCATTCCATATCAAGAGTTGATAACCTGTTATCTCTTCATTACACTAGCTTTTCTTTATTGAGTTGCCTTTTATCATAACCTTAGCCTTTATTAAGAGCCATTAACAAGAATAGCCTTATGAAAACATATTCTGTATTTGTACTTTAAAAGTTGCAGAGACACTAGTTGCTTGCTAGTTCATATGTTCTATATTTAGTTTCATGAGAAAAAAGTATTAGAAAGTATGAGTTTATTTCTACTGAAAAAATATTGTGTTTTCTACTTTCAAAGAAATGGTATGTTTATTTATATATTTAATATTTTGTTAAATTTTTTACTTGATATCATTATATGTAACTATATTCATCATTAGAGTGGATTGAATAGGTTTGACCCCCACAGTCTCATGTGTTTGAATTCATGAAAATAGGGCATGGTACTATTTGGAGGAGTGACATTCTTCCAGTAGATATGCTCTTGTTGGAGGGAATATGTCATTGTGGGAGCAGGCTTTGAGGTCTCCTATGCTCAAGCTACACCTTATGTGACCATGTAGAAGGCTTAGCTTCTCCAGCAGCATGTATCCCTGCATGCTGCCATGATGATAATGGATTAAACTTCTCAAACGTTAAGCCAGCCTCAATTAAAGGTTTGCCTTTATAAGAGTTGCCTTGGTCATGTTGTCTCTTTACAGCAATCAAACCCTAAGAGAAGTTGGTACCATGAACTAGAGCACTTCTATGAGATGTCTGAACATGTTTTTGTTAAAGAAATGTGAATTTAATAACATTGAGTTAGGAAAGTAGTGAAATGCTTTAAGTGGGGCTTAATGGAATATCCTAGAAGGAATATGGAAGACTTTGTTGCTGTGAGTGATTTGAAATACGCTGACCTGGCCTAAGAGGTTTCAGTGGAGAATTTTAGTGTGTTGCATAGAGACTGTTCTTGTGATATTTTGTAGCCTTCAGATGTATGATTAATGGGCTGAGAAAGAAATTAGGGAAACATCATTCCCAATAACAATAGATATTATAAAATATATTGATGTAACTTTAGCCAAACAATCTCTAAGATAAGAACTTCAAATCACTGAAGAAATAAATTGAAGAAGATGTCACAAGACTGAAAGATCTCCCATGTTCATGGATCAGTAGGACTAACGTAGTAAAAATGTTTAATCTTACCAAAAAGCAAGCTATAGATTGAACACACTATACACCAACATTCCAGCACAACTCTTTACAGACCTTGAAACAACAATACTCAACTTCATTTGGAAAAAAAAAAACCATGATAGGTAAAATAGTCCAGTATAATAAATGACCTTTTATAGGTATTACCATCTTTTATTTCACGCTCTTCTACAGAGAAATAATAATAAAAACCACATGGCATTGGCATGAAAACAGACAATGTGATCAATGGAATAGAATCAAAGATGCAGAAATAAACCTACACACCTATAGACACTTGAATTTTGAGAAAGAAGCCAAAATTATACAATAGATAAAAAGAAGGCATCTACAACAAATGGTGCTGGTCTAACTGTATATTTGCATGTAGAAGAATACAAATAAATTCATATTTATCATCCTACAAAAAACAAGTCTAAGTAAATCAAAGAGCTCGACCAATAACTATATATCCTAAATTTAATAAAAAAGAAAGTATGCAATATCCATGAATGCATTAGCACAGAAGAAAACTTTCTAAATGGAACACCAGCAGTTCAGGCACGATGATCAACAATTAATGAATGGGACCTCCTGAACCTGAAAAGCTTCTTTAAGGAAAAAAGGTACTATCAGTAGGACAAAATGAAATGTACAGAATGAGAAAATATTTTTTATCAACTTAACATCTGAGAGAGAGCTGATATCCAAAATATATAAAGAACTCAAGAAATTAGGCATTATTAAACCAAATAACCCAGTGGGAAAATGGGGTACTACAGCTAAACAGAAAAGCACTTAAAATGTTCAACATTAGTCATCAGGGAAATGCAAATCAAAACTTCTCTGATATTCCAACTTTCACCCTTTAGAATGGCAACAAAGATAAAAATATCTCAAGAGGCAGTTCCTGATGGCAATGACGTGGAAGGAGAATACTCCTTCATTACAGGTAGGATTGTAAACCTACCAGGATTTGTACAACCGCTTTATAAATTAATTTGGTGATTTCTCAGAATATTATGAATAGATTTACTTCAAGAACAATCTATACCACTCCTGGGCATATATGCCAAAGACCATACCACAAGGACCTTTGCTTAAGTATGTTACTCACAGCTTTATTCCATAATGGCTGGAAACTGGAAACAACCTAGATTTCTCTCAACTGAAGAATGGATAATGAAAATGTGGTACATTTATATAATGAAGTATACTCAGTCATTAAAAATAATGACAACATGAAAATCGAAAGCAAATAGATGGAACTAGAAGACACCATCCTGAGTGAGGTAACCCAGACCCAGAAAGAAAAGAATGGTATGTACTTACTTATTACTATAGATTAGTCATAAAGTACAGGATATTTGTGTTATAAACAACAGATCTAAAGAAACTATATAAAAAATTGGCCCAAGAGAGGAGGCACTAGAATTCCACTAGTGAAAGAAATACATTAGACATTGGGGGTGGATGGAGGGAGGGGAGATGGTGGGTGAGGAGGTGGAGATATATGGTGGTTTGAATATGCTTGCCCTAGAGAGTAGTATTGTTGGAGTAGGTGTGGCGTGGTTGAAGGAATTGTGTAACTCTGGGCATGGGCTTTAAGACCTTTCTCCTAGCCACATGGGAGGCAGTCTTCTCCTACCAGCCTTCAAATAAGGAAATGGAACTCTCAGCTTTGATTGTACCATGCCTGTCTGGACACTGCCATGTGCCTTCCTTGATTATAATAAATGGGGCCTTTTGAATCTATAAGATATCCCCAATTAAATGATGTCCTTACAAGAGTTACAAGATCCCAACCAGATACCTTTAGGTCCAGGCATGGTGAAACACATCTTTAATCCCAAGAGACAAAGACATGTAGCTCTCTGAGTTCAAGATCAATCTACAGAGCAAGTTACAGGACAGCTAAGCTTAGGCAGCCAGCAATAAAGCAGGAAAAAATGCTGCAAGTAGAATAAGAGAGACCATGTTCCAGCCCCAGCAAGGAACAGCTATGTGGCTCTCATGTTAGAGTCAAGAATAAAAGGAACTACTGGGAAAATTGATATTGATTAGCTTGAACAAATAAATGGGCAGTGATTAAGAAGAGACCAGCATTACTGAGGTAAAATCAGAGAAGTGTTTTCTGAGAGCACAAAGAAGTTATGTTCCAGAGATAGCCAAGGTCACACTTTTTTGAAACTGCTATGGACTATGGGGACTTTTAAATTTGGACTAAATTTACTCTGCATTATGCTATATTTAGGTATGGCCCTCATAGATTTATGTTTGAACAAGTTTATGGGGGTCAGGGAGTAGAACCTGGTGGTTTGAATATGCTTGTTCTAGGGAGTGGAATTATTTGGAGGTGTGGCCTTGAGGGAGTAGGGGTGGCCTGGTGGAGAAAATGTGTCACTGTGAGCATGGGCTTTAAGGCACTCCTAACCACATGGGATCCAGTCTTCTCCTACCAGCCTTCAGATGAAGATGTAGAACTCTCAGATCTGCCTGCACCATGCCTGCCTGGATGTAGCCATGCTCCTCCCTTGAAGATAATGGACTGAACATCTGAATCTGTAAGCTACTCCCAATTAAATGTTTTCCTTATGAGAGTCACCTTAGTCATGGTGTCTGATCACAGCAATAAAACCCTAACTAATAAAAGATGGCAACAGGAGAAGTGAGGTATGAGGAGGACCTAAGGAGACTATACTGGAAGAGGTAACTAGATTGCATGGGTGATATCTCTAGAATGAACTAGAAACATAGGGTAACTGAAGCCCACAGGAATCTATCAGAGTGACCCAAATAATGTCCCTAGCGATGGAGGATATTAGACTTGAACTACCCATCTCCTGTAATCAGATAAGACTTCCAGTGGAGGGATGGGACACCAATCCAGCCAAAAAAACTTAGACCCACAATTCATCCTCTCTTCAAGATGTACACAGGTAAAGGTGGAACAGAATTTGGGGAAAGAGCAAAACCAATGACTGGCTCAGTTTGAGACCCGAGCCATGAGAAGGTGCGAACACTGGACATGATTATTGATATTCTGTTGTACTTGCAGAAAGAAGCCTAGCATAACTGTGAGAGGCTTCATGCTGAAACTGATGGAAAGAAATACAAAGACCAAAGCCAAACATTAAGCTGAACTTAAGGCATGATACAATAATATCTGACTTTAAAATAGTTTTAAGAGACAACCGATTTTAGGACAGCAAGCGTTTGGCTCTTGTCTATCTCAGTTCCAGACCTATGCTCAAGCAGAGCATCATAAAGACAGACTGCGAGAAGGAAACTCACACAATAGCACACTGACAACATGGAATGGAGAAGGAATGTACAAAAGTGTGCCATGAATGACTGAGTTACTCCCATGTGCTCCATCTAAAGTTTCTAGTGATGCCCTAGCATAGCATCATCAGCTATGAGATATGCAAGCCATACATTAGCCTGTGGTATTTCCTTTTCAAATCACAGCATCTTGTCCTTGTTCTCACACCCAGCGATGATAGCTATCTCATGATCCAAAGCATTAATATCCAAATTATATGTCTCACTTATAGTTTTAGCCAACAGAATATACAGGGATGAGAACAAATATCAGAAATCAAAATTTCCCTCATCTCTCTGCTCAGGGGTCAGTCTCATTTCTGAGACTGTGGTTCAGGTATATTTCCCCTTATTATCTTCCCTCTGCTGCAGACAGTGAAACCAAGACTGAAATTGAATTTAGAGCAGACAAACCCTGAGTACTGTGTTCATAAATATTCCTTCCTACAATGAAGTAAACTATGTCTGTGTGTGTGCTTGTCCTATCATTGGACTTCTGTCACTTCTAAGACACAATGAAACAGTAAATATT
>JADRCD010245200.1:5150-16500 GCA_019843815.1 Montemys delectorum | reverse complement strand
TAAAGTTTCTCTTATTTCTGCCTGGCATAGCAGTATAATTTACAGGTTTGTAAGACAATGCTTGGCTTTTTACATGATTCTGGCAATCTAAATATGGGCCCTCATGCCTGTGACACAATTATTCTTACCCACTGAGCCATCTTGTCATGCTCTAAAAGTTGAAATTTATAGAAGTCTAATAAGACTCGAGCTTATCATCTATTTTGTGGCTTGTATTACTGACCTCTTCAAGATTTTTAACTTGAAGAAATATTGGTTTATATTAAAGGCTTTTAGAACCTCTAATGTGATGATACTTTGATTTTTTTCTTTCAATTTTTTATATGATAGACTACATTGATGATTTTCATATATTGTATCCCTAGGATGAAGTCTACTCGAGCATGGTTGGAAATGTTTTTGATGTGTTCTTTGATGCAGTTTGCTAGAATTTTATTGAGCAATTTTGTATCTATGTTCATGAGTGAAATTGGTCTGAAATTCTCTGTCTTTGTTGAGTCTTTCTATAGTTTAGGTATCAGGATGACTGTGGCCTCATAGAATGAGTTTGACAGCGTTTTCTCTATTTCTATTTTGTGAAATATTTTGAGCAGTATTGGTATTGGCTCTTCTTTAAAAATCTGGTAGATTCTTATGCTAAAACCATCAAGCCCTGGATTTTTTTTTAAATTGGGAGACTTTTAGTGACAGTGTCTATTTCTTTAGGAGTTACAGGACTGTGTAAATAGTTTACCAGACCTTGATTTAACTTCACTAAGTGATATCTCTTTGCAAGATCATCCATTTTGTTTATTTATTCCTATTTTGAGGAGTACAGACTTTTGAAAAATGAAAGTATGTTCAGCATGTTCAACAAATGGTGCTGGTCTATCTGGATGTCTGCATGTAGAAGAATGCAAACAGATCAATAATTATTACCCTCCATAATATTCTTGTACAAGTGGATCAAAGACCTCAACATAAAACAGGATATACAAAATCTAGTAGAAGAGAAAATGGGAAATAGCCTTGAATTCATTGGTACAGGAGCAAACTTCCTAAACAAAATACTAATGGCTCAAGCTCTAAGATTAGCAGTTGATAAATGGGACCTCATCTAATAAAGAATGTTCTACAAGGCAAAGGACACTGCCAATAGGACAAATGGGTAGCTTACAGATTGGTAAAAGATCTTCATTTACTCTACATCTGACATAAGCCTAATATCCAAAACTTATATAGAACTCAAGAAATTAGAAACCAACAAAGCAAATTTTAAAAATTAAGTACAGAGATAAACAGAATTGTCAACTGAGGAATCTCTAATGACTGGGAAGTACTCAAAGAATTGTATGATGTCCTTAGTTGTCAGAGAAAATGCATATCAAAATGACCCTGACATTCCATCTTACACCAGACAGAATGGCTGAGGTGAAAATCTCAAGTGACAGCACATGCTGGCAAGGTTGTGGAGCAAGGGGAACATGGCTCTATTGCTGTTGGGAGTGAAAACATGTACAGCAACTTTGTAAGTAAATTTGACAGTTTCTGAGAAGAATAGGACTAGTTTTAACTCAAGACCCAGCTATACTACTTCTGGGCATATATCCAAAACATGCCCCATTATACCATAAGAACACTTGCTCAACTATGTTCATAATAGCTTTGTTCATAATAGCCAGAAACTTGAAACAACCTAGATTTCACTCAACTGAAGAATGGATAAAGATAATGTGGTACATCTACACAATGGAATACTATCCAGTAGTTAAAAACAAAGACATCATGAGTTTTGCAGGCAAATAGATTGAACTTGAGAACATCATCTTGAGTGAGGTAACCCAGAACCAGAAAGACACAGATGATATGTATTCACCTATAAGTGGAAATTAATCATACAGTGCAGAACAACCATGTTATAATCCACAGATCCAAAGAAATTGGGTAATAAACAGGTTCCAAAAGAGGATGGGTGAAACTCACTTAGAAGGAGAAACTACATAGTCATTGGAGGTAGATTGAGAGAGTTGGACAGGGGAGCAAGTAGGGAATGGAGATGGTGATCAGGTATGTGAGGTGGCGGAGGGGTGAAATTGATAAAGGAAATTGATCCACTGGGACATTCCTGGAAGCCTAGGATGAGTGACAATATAAGGAATCTATCAGGGTGACCCTAGTTGATATTTCTATTTTGGGGGATATAAAGACTGAAGTGGCCACCTCCTGTAGCTAGGCAGGACTTCCACAGGAAGGAGGGAAACATTAACTCACCCACAAAAACTTCAACCCAAAATTTGTCTTATGTAGTGGGTTGGCCTAACACTGCATGAATTCTAATGCTGGTCCTCAAGATTTGGAGTTAACAGTACCCTTTAGGTCCTGGCCATCTAGTTAATTCTGATTGATGAATAAAGACGCCAGCAGCCAATAGCTAGGGAAGAGAGAGATATGTGGGGTTTAGTTTTCTGAGGCTAGAGATCATGAGGATCTCTGTGAGAGAGAAGAGGAGCTGGCCATAGGATAGAGAAGCAAAGAGAATACCCTGGGCTCTAGGCTAAGAGAATGTGGCCCAGAAGGCTGAATAATTGTAGTTAAGAACAGCCAAGACTGGAGCTGAAGGGTTTGCAGCCCCTTAGGACGAACAACAATATGAATTAACTAGTATCCTCAGAGCTCCCAGGGACCCAACCACCAACCAAGGACTACACATGGTGGGACTGAATGTTTTGGCAGCATGTGTATAGTCGAGGCTTGCAAATTTGATCACCAATGGGAGGAGAGGACCTCAGCCTTGTGAAGGTTCTGTGCCCCAGTGTAGGGGAATGCCAGGGCCAATAAGTGGGAGAGGGTGGGGTGGCAGGCATGGGGAGCGGGGAGGCAACAGGGGTTTGTTCTTGTTGTTTTTGTTTGTTTGTTTGTTTGTTTTTTGGAGAGGAAATTGGGAAAGGAGAAATTTACATGTAAATAAAGAAAATATCTAATAATAATAATAAAAAAGATCCAGTGAGCTCTTGTGAACAGAAAAAAAAAAAGAAGAAGAAGAACAGCCAAGATAAAACATAGTAAGTAATAATGAGGTTATTGATTGGAGGTAGATGCTAACAGCATTGAGAGTAGGCAGATGTCCAACTATTGTCCTGCTTAAGGCATATTAAAATATAAAGACAGTGTGTGTCTTTCGTCTGGGAACATAAATATTCAAAGGTGGAAAGGAAACTGCAATGGGATTTTTTAAAAAATATTTTTTACAACAATCTTGCCTACAAGATGTGCAGGGATAAACATGGAACAGAGACTAAGGGTAAAACCATCCAATGACTGCTACAATTTAAGACCCATCCCATGTGAGAGAGGCAACCATGATAGTATCAATGATCCTCTGCTATGCTTGCAGACAGGAACCTAACAATTGTCTTCTGAGAGGTTTCTTCCAGCAGTAGATGGTGGCAGATGAAGAAACCCACAGCCAAACATCAGGCAGAGGTCAGGAAGACTCGTGGAAGAGTGGGGAATAGAAGTAAGCAAGGTTGAGGGATCAAGAACACCACAAGAAGATCTAAAGATTCCACCACTAACCTGGGCTCATGTGGGTTCACAGAACCTGGACCATAAAACAGAGAGCATGGGAGAACTGGACCTAGATACCCTACGGGTGTCTTATTTAAGATACTGAAGACAACAGGCTATTAAAAATAAAATTTAAAAACAGTTTTGTAGCAAATGTGTAGCTTGGACTTCATGTGGGTCCTCTAACGAGTAAAACAGAGGCTGTCTAGTTCTCTGTTCCCCAACACTGTGTCTAATTCTTACTACCTGGACTGCCTAGTTGGGCCTCAGTGGGAGAGGATCTGCCTAGTTCTTCTGGAACTAGATGTCCTAGGGTGAGGTGGAATGCAAGATCCCCTTCTCTGAGAAGAAGGAGAAAGGGTAATAGGGGTAGGGATTTGTAATAGTGAGTCTAGGAAGAGTAGAGGGTAGTAGTGCTGTGAGTGGGATGTAAAGTGAATAAAAAAACATTCTTAATAGCTAAAAAAAAAAGTACCTTTAATTTTCCCCAT
The DNA here is from genome assembly GCA_019843815.1 of Montemys delectorum. Taxonomy (NCBI): domain Eukaryota; kingdom Metazoa; phylum Chordata; class Mammalia; order Rodentia; family Muridae; genus Montemys; species Montemys delectorum. The sequence continues at coordinate 12,463 of JADRCD010245200.1, read as the reverse complement.
TTCTTTTAAGTAAATAATTGTAATACTATATGTGTAGACACTGTGGAAAAACAGAAACAATAGAATATGTTCAGGAAATACAACAGACTTGTAAGTCAATAATCAGGACAAATAACTAAAAATAGCAAAAAGAAAAGAAGTTGAATCTTGACTTCTCCACAATGTGTTCTGTGATTCTTTAAGTAAAGAAGATTCTGGACTACATGGATGATTAATAACTAGTGCAGCAATTTTGTCCACATCTAGTGTGTAAGTGTTGCAGTTTGGAAGACAAAATGAGGTCAACTGAACTCCTATGTCTATGCTCCTAGTGTAAGAGCAAACGATAAGAAGAAGAAAAGGTAACAGGAAGAGATGAGAGAGAACATGGCTACTGAGGTCATATTTGGAGAGGGTACCTCATGTCAAGTTATAATAGTTAGATCCCATATCACATTGCCCCAGATGAGAGCTGACAGCACTCATGATAATGCCATTAAAATTATTCATGCAACTAGTATTTATTACACAAAACAAAATGAATAGGCTTTCTTTCACTTGATTTATTTTTGCATTAATTTGTGTGTGTATACACTAATGTGCTTATGCACACTTGTACATAGAAAAGGCACATATGTAAAGGCTGAAGGAAAAATTTGCTTTTCTAGTGTCTGGGTTCTAGGGGCCAAACTCAAGCCATTAGTCTTGGCAGCAACCAACTCAAATTATGTAGCCACCTTACTGTTTGTAGTTATAATTTATATCAAGGCAAAGACAAGCTCATCACTATAACTTGCTGTTGCAAGGATTCCTTGGGTCATATGAAGTATCTCCATTGTGAGAAATTGAGTTAAGAAACTCTACTTTAAATAGAGAGATTAAGCAGAATCATCAGTTTAATTTTAGGTAGTCTTCCTTCTTATTTAAGATTATTGGATGCAGAAGACATCCAGCTAGTAAGAAAAATAAAATTAAAAATCCCTCAGTTTTGCAAGGTGCTATACCAGATATCTGTAAATGAAACCCAGTGTGCAAATGAAGCCACAGATATTTTTCAAAGTGATAAGCTCAGCTATTTTTAAATGGTCATTATTATTTAAAGGTGTTAAAGGGACATGAATAAATTAATAAGAGCTTCAAAACATTTACAGGTCAAGCAAGTAGTCTTCTGCCTCCAGCCTGTTGGATGAACTCTGTGACATCTACTAGGCAAGGTACATCTGTGGCCCTGCTTTAATTAATTGCTGATTATTGGTGAAATTTAGACTGTGGAGATCTCACACAGAATGAAAAGAATATCCCATACAGAAGAGCTGCGAACAAACTATTAGCTCAGGGCAGAGTGACAAGGACCTGCCACCACCTCAGCTTTCACCTGGGAACAAGAATTATTTATATGCTAAGTTCTTTCTTATGAACACAACTAATTAGTCACAATAAACATTCACCTAATGATAACAGAATCAAAGCTCACCAGCTCCTCCCGACGCTGCTCCCTGCGTGCTGAGTCTTTAAAGAACAACATTTTTATTTCCACGTCACAGGGGTATATTCTTTCCTCAGATTGTGTGAGCGTCTTGCTTTTGAAAACTTGCTTCAGATTTATTAAAGTCTACACTGCTAATCTCTGAAGGATTTCTTTGTCATTGAGACTTCTGTGCTCCTCTTTTCTTAGAATCTCAATACTGAAACTTTCAAAAGTTATCATCCTGGGGCTAGAGAGAATGGTCAGCAGTTACAAGCACTAGAGAAGGACTAAGGTTTGATACCCCATATTCACACAATAGCTCACACCTCTCCTTGACTCCAGATCCAGGGGTTCCAATGCCCACTTCTGCTCTCTGACAGCTCCAGGCATACATGTGGTACATATACAAACATGGACAGGCATACACACATGCAGGCCAAACACCCATGCACATAAATAAATGAGATTATAAAAGTCAAAATCTTTTGCCTATGCTTTCCATTTCAATGGCATGTATCATTCTCTAACATAATCATATAGTGGTCTTTCTTTCCTGTGGCCTATGTTATCACCCAACAGCATAAATATGTTGAGCTTTTCTATCAAGACACCACCACACACTCAGATTGATACTATTTGATTGATGCCTGAAGGGAATCAAAGACAACTGGTTTCTAAGGCAGAACTTAAATTCTTATTCTTTTTATTTTTTAATAGATGTTTTCTTTATTTACAATATTTCCTTTCCCTGGTTCCCCTCCAAAAAATAAAAATAAAAATAAAAATAAAAATAAAGTAAAAGGAAAAACTAAAACAAACCCCTGTTCCCTACCCCCTTCCCCTGCTCTCCAACCCACCCTCCCCCTCTTCCTGGCCCTGGCATTCCCCTACACTGGGACATAGACCCTTCACAGGGCCAAGGGCCTCTCCTCCCATTGATGACCAATTTGGCCATCCTATGTCATACATATGCTGCTGGAGCCTTGAGTCCCACCATGTGTACTCTTTGGTTGGTGGTTTAGTCCCTGAAAGCTCTGAGGGTACTAGTACTTACCCATTCAATTTGGGATATTAAACTCTAGTTATTCTGAAAAAATCAGAATTGTTGGAACCATTTAAAAATAGTTACCATCACTCAAACTGGATTTTTGGTTGGTTGGGGTTTTTTTGTTTTGTTTTTGTTGCTTTTTTCTTTTGTTTTTTATTTGTTGTTTGCTTGAATTTTTATGAAATGTTAATGTTACATGTTTAAACTCTCCAAATCATTTTGGCTCTTAGAAATAAAGAATGTCTAAAAAAAACTATTGGCATTTCAAATTTTTCAAGGAATTTATACTCTTTTTTTTACTTCTTTATATAATTTATGTATAATATAGAATATATGTCTAAAGTGTATATGAGTACATGCATGTTCAAATATAACAAACATCCACATAAAAACAAGTGATATGGATTTCGTTCATTAATGTTAGTTAACCAGGCATTTTTTATTTGTCTTCTTTGAATGTCTGTTTATTTATAAAAAACACAGGATGCTGGCTGAGATTATTCAAAGCTCCTCCAGATCTGTATCAGTGTCTCTCATAGATCGAGCAATGCCAAACTACAAGGATTACGAATAGCACAATATCTAAGAGTTCATATTCTAATAGTAATTTTTGTTTCTAGGAGCCCTTGTGTTAGGAAGTCTGTCTAAATATGTATGTTAACAACGATCCTTTCTCAATGTCTTCACGTAAAAATGTAAATAAAGTTAAGTTTGTAGCCCTAGTCTGTTTCTATCTCCTGTCACTGTCATCTATTTAGAGTTCTGTGCAAACAACAGAATTGTGCTCCATTTTCCAATACTTGTACTTTGTGGAAATGACCCATTGTTTTCAGTGCTGATCTATTAGGGCGCTCAGCTGATAATGGAAACGAACAAGTTGCTGCTAAATCAAAATTGATGGTTGAATAATGGAGTTTTACTGACTAGTAATAAGAAGAAGGAGAAAAAAAAATCTTGACATCATACAGAGCCTGTAATAAGCATTTTTGGAGAGTAGCAGGGCACCTGCCTCAGCACTTTGTTTTGTTAAGTAAATGGCTGCAGGAGCCATAACCCTGAGGTTGCCTCTTCATCTGCAGTCTCAGTGGGTCTTTAGCTTCCTGGGATGCGTCCTTTTCTGATTTACTACTACAGGACCTTTTCAGGCAAATTGAATATGAGAGCTTAAAGAGTATTTAATATAATACAAGCAAATTTTTTAAAAGCCTTTATTATTGAGGACAAATCTTTTTAATGTTCTTTGGTCAGACTGGCTGTCTACAGTGATTGGCTTTGATGAAAAAGAAGAACCTGGCTGGCTACTATCATCAGCAGGGAAGGGATGCTAGCAATTACATTATCTTGCTTAAATCTCAAACAAACAAGCTAATAGCTTCTAATTTGGCTATCTGGCTGTCCTTTGATTCTGGGCACTAAAGGCATCAGACAAAGAAGAAAGTTGGCTTGAAATTCTTCCATGTATATCTCAACACTGCTTGCGAATGAGTCCAGTTCAGTCTATTTCTTTACATGGTTCTCCTTTTTATTGGAACGTTTACATTTACATAAAAAGTAAATGATATTCCTGGTCCTCTCGTCCTTAACTTTCATGTCATTCCTTCTTCTGCAACGAACATTGAACTTTAGGTGCAGGCTTGATGTTTAGAAAACATATGATCTCTTGCCTGCTTTTATTAGTTGTGGTTTTGGGTAATGGTCTCTCTCTTTTTCAGAGGTGGGTTTTTTTTTTCAACAAGAAGTGAAAAAAAATGTTAAGATAGGCTACACTCATAAAATTTCATCAAAATGGCTAAATATATAAGACTTACAGTGTGAAAAAAACAGTCTTCCATTCCCAATTGATTATCTCGTACTATGTGTTCAGCTCTGAAAGCTAAACATAAACAGTGACACAAGTAACATATGGACTGATATATATATATATATATATATATATACACATATATATGTATTCATATAGATATATATGAAGAACTGTGTGTGTGTAATAACTATTCAAGAAATAAACATGATGAATTTGAGAGAAAACTGAGAGATACATGAATAGCATTGAAGGAAGAAGAGAGATGGAAAATGACAATTATAATATCAAAAACCAAAACAAACGTTTGAAAAAGAAGTTCTTTTCTACATTATGTGATAGAACTTCCATTCCCTTTGTGAACATCACTACTTCTCATGAACTGAAGACTAAAATCAATTCTGAATCCCAAGCCCAGTTAGTAGACGAAACAAATGAGCCATTCCATGACTCTGCCTTGCTAATTTATTTGCCTTAACAGTAGTTCAGACTTTCAGTTCTACCCCTGAATTTGTCCATTGCTGTTTTTAATAACAAGCTCAAGAAAGTTTAATTGAGATGTCACTAAATGTTTCTCTGAAAGGACTAGCAATTGCTGGCACCCTGCAGACTCAAGAAATACTTCAAGGAAAGCCGAGGACACCTGTGGCCAGCCCTCCTCCAAGAACAAAAGTCAGTATCTAGTTGTGAACTGATTGACATGGCAAGGACAGCTGCTGAGTTAGAGAACTTCTCTTCGGACCTTCTTAGGAACCTCTTTTAAACCTCCCATTAGGTGTACATTTCATTTCTTGTTTTTATTACATTTTTCTTTATTTACAATATCTCCCTTTCCCAGGTTCCCCTCAAAAAAAAAAAAAAAAAAGAAAAGAAAAAGAAAAAGAAAAGAAAAGAAAAAAAAACTAAAACAAACCCCTATTCCCTCCCCATCCCCTTACTCATCACCCCACCCCCTCCCAACTTCCTGGCCCTGGCATTCCTCTACACTGGGGCATAGAACCTTTACAGGGCCAAGGGCCTTTCCTCCCATTGATGACCAACTTGGCCATCCTCTGCTATACATATGCTGCTGGAGCCATGAGTGCCACCATGTGTGCTTTTTGGTTGGTGGTTTAGTCCCTGGGAGCTCTGAGGGTACTAGTTAGTTCATATTGTTGTTCATGCTAAGGGGCTGCAAACCCTTTAGCTCCTTGGGTCCTTTCTCTAGCTCCTTCATTGGGAACCCTGTACTCAGTCCAATGGTTTATTTATAGGAATATAGTAGTCAAAACTAAAGCATGAGTTTCTAACAAGAAACCAATGACATGCACACTGTATAAAAGCAAAAACTAAATCATATTTTAGTTGTAGTGATGTAAGCAAATCATAATTTTAATTACAGTACATGTTGTATACTAACTATACATATAAATAGGACATATGTGACTATAAGTGGTGTTGGATACCACCATTAAGGCTATAGTCTACCATGTCTCAAAAGGTTTTCTGACATTAGTACAAAATGAAGGACTCCTTTATCTTAATAGGGCTTCTACTTCTATGCCTAATCTGGTGAGCCCAACTTCTACACTTTTTACCTGGGAATGTCACATAATTCTTGGCAAAATTACAAGTACTACTTCCTCTCTTATGTAAGACCCTGTTCAACATGCACCAGGGGTTCCTATGATATCTCTCCATGCAAATGAGGCATTCCCAGGATGTTTAGCTCAAGTCAAAGATTTACATTTACACGGAACACCACTTCTCACACTCCAAGGTTCATATAATCTTTCTTCACTACAAGTAAAGCATGCAAGCTTTTTCACTGAATATCATCTAATAGAGCTATTTCATTGAATACCATCTAAAAAAGCTGTAACATTGAAATCCTCAGAGAAGACCTTCTCCTCCTGGCACTCACTGGACCGAGATCCTGCCAACTCACCCATTCTGGACTCTGCTCCATGATTCTGTATGGGAGAAAGTGAAGCACAGAACTAAAAGGGGGCACCTACCTCATGCACACAATTACACTATAAGTATTGTGTGAGTTAACTTTATAACAACTTTGTAGCTAATAGAAGAACCACCAATAGTAGCTAAGGAATGCTCCATTTCTATGATCTATTTTACAGAATGTAATACAAATTAGTAGAAGTAGTATTTGTAGAGAACAAAGTGAATATTTTCATAATCTATATTTATCATAGTTTTGGAACTGATATTTTACTGTAGAGTATAAAGCATTAAGTTTAAGGTTTGGTAAACATATTATAATTATGCAGTGAGAAATGAAAGCTGATTGTGTCCAGGGCAATTCTCACTGACATTAACCATCAATCAGAATATAAAGTTAATGCTGATATTAGTGGGTTGAGATGAAGAACAAATTAGTCTGTGATTCAGACTATCTTAGCAATAATTAATAAGGCTTTAATAAGATGTGTGGCTGTAAAATCAACAAATTGCAACATGAATGCCATGGAAACTGCAATCTTGTTAGGAACAAGTTTATAATTTAAGCCAGCTAGAGCCCGTTTTATCCTGCTCTAGCAGGTTGCTAGCTTCCACAGAAGTCAGTGGTTACTGACATATCTTAGAGGGAGACACACATTTTCTCTTTCCCCAGCTTTTACCTCTCTTCCTTTCCTCTTTGTTAAACGTACATATTTCCTCCTCTCTTGATACAAGCAGGAACCATACCATTGAAATGATAACAGGCTTTTTTCAGATTAATGACTCCTACCTTCAGTTAAGATAAAACAAGAGCAAATAGTTTTTTACAGTCCAATCAGCCATCATTTTGCTTATCTTTTTCCCCCTCTGGATTTTGTTGTTGTTGTTTGTGTGTTTGTTTTTCATTCTTCTCATAGTTATTTGAGAAGTTAAGACATCCAGGACTTGTTCAAATATACCAAGTAGAGTTGGCCATTCTTGGACATTCAAACCAAGTAGAAGCATATCACCTTAAAAACACTGTAGAAAAGAGTAGGTGACCATGACTTGAAGTGATGAAGAAAAACAGATCCCCCAAC
>JADRCD010245168.1:0-19514 GCA_019843815.1 Montemys delectorum | reverse complement strand
TCTGAATCTTGCTTTTCTAGTGTGATATTGTATCCAGGACTTGCTTGTGTGGGAGAATTGGGTTCTGATGATGCCAAGTAACCTTGGTTTCTGTTGCTTATTTTCTTACATTTGCCTCCGGCCATCTGATTATCTCTAGTGCTACCTGACCTGGCTAAATATGACTGGGGCCTGTCCTTCCTGTGATCCTGGTTGTGTCAGAACTCCTCAGAGTCAAGCTGTGTCTGTGATCCTGTGATTCTGGGATCCTGTGATCCTGGGCACATTAGAGCACCTGGGAGTAGAGTTTCCTCTGGACATTATGGGACTCGCTGTAGAGTTTGCGCCCAAGGTCTGCTCAGGGCACTGGCCCAGATAGACCTGAAGCAATCCATGCCACTGGGCTGGCAGAGTTCCTGTGTGCCTGGGTCCCGCTGGTCCCAGTTACTCCCGGTATTGGGACAGATGTGTTCTCCTTACTCCTGATAGTATGATCTCGGGCGTGATGGAGTGCATGGGAGTGGATCTTCCTCTGGGTGTTGTGGGACTGGCTGTAGAATTTGCACCAAAGGTCTGCTTAGGGCACCGGCCCAGACAGACTGGAAGACTGGATTTTTAGTTTTATATCCATGTCCTGAATCGTGACTTTAGGAATTTACCTGCAATCATCATACATATATCAAACCTTATATAATTTACTAAAACCTTCCAGGATGTACTTGAGCATTCTGGTTTTGTCCTCATCTTTCTTCTTCCATTTTGGAAAAGTTCAGTCTTTTATCTTAGGATAAACCCTTACTTTGCCATACAAAAGGATTTTCTCACGAACATTATCTTTTTAGCTTTTCTTACCAAAATGTAACCAGATGTTACATTTTCTCTTAAATTTCCTTCTCTCATTCCTACTGATTTCTTTTAAATTTCCTTTTTTTAAAAATTATTTATTTATTATATATAAGTACACTCTAGCTGTCTTCAGACACCCCAGAAGAGGGCATCAGATCTCATTACAGATGGTTGTAAGCCACCATGTGGTTGCTGGGATTTGAACTCAGGATCTTCAGAAGAACAGTCAGTGCTCTTAACTGCTGAGCCATTTCTCTAGCCCTTAAATTTCCTTTTTAGTATTATGACACAAAATAAACTTATTAATAAAGTTAGTTAATTTTATTATTATTTTGTTGGTTTGATTTTGTTTTTTGATCAGAGTTTCTCTGTGTAGTCCTGACTGCCCTGGAATTCATTTGTAGAACAGTTTGGTTTGGAACTCAGATCTTCATGCTTCTGTTTCAAGTATGCTGAAATTAAAGGCCTGGCACCAAGCCAGGCTTTTATTTACCAATTTATTAGAATAAAGTTTAATTCTAATTACATTTTGGACATACTATAACAAGTTAACACCACCTGTCCACACATTGTTAAATTGTAAAGTTCTTTTTGTGTTGCAAGTCCTAAATGGACATTGTTACTACATGGATTTCTAATGTTTCCTTTAAGTTTTTTGTTTGTTTGTTTGTTTGTTTGTTTGTGGTTTTGTTTTGTTTTTTTTTTTTGTTTTGTCAGTCTCAGAATGTTACACTCCATCAAGAGCTGCCCAGGGTAACAACTTCTGGTGGCCTTGGACAGTGAATTGTCTTGAATGAGAAAGACTAAGGCAGAAGATAAAATACACAGTTTAACCCCCACAATTGCAACATGGAGCTGCAAAAGTCATTGACTCCCTTCCAAACTTGGGAAAAATAGCAACCCCTTGACCACAGATGAATAAGCACAGGTAGAGCATTTTGCCAGAACATGGCTCTAGGGACTGTTGCCAGAAATAGAGGCATCACTACTAATTCTCAGTCTTAGCGCTGAAGTATTAACCAGGTGGAACAGGACAGAAAGATACTTTGAAATCAGAGGCATGAAATCAGGAACAAAAACAGAACAGGCTACAACAGAGGCCAAAACAAGGAAACCAAACCAAAAAGTACAGCAATTCAATCTGTTAGGCAAAAGCTGCAGAGCATGCTAGAAGCCAAGGAGGGGGAAACCCCCCAAGTGAAACTACTTGCCATCCTGGAGTTTCTCATCTTGGAACCAAACCCCAGACCGGAGCCAAGTGGCAATTGTGATTCCTTATTAGCTCAATGACAGGTCAGAGAGCCCAGATGTTGAAACTGGTAACCACAGATAGAACTGAATTTGAATCTTTCTCACTTCACTCACAAAGCTAGTAATCCAGGAAGGTTGCAGGCTAACTATCTTATGCCCCATTTCCAGGCAGCAGATCACATAGGAGAAGAAGGCAGGAAATAATCATTCCAGAACTCAGCCTTGCCCATTTGGTCAGATGATGAGCCACATGTCTGAACAAACTTTTAACAGTATATATGTGCTAAGCAGTCATTAACATGTATGCATAAATTCCATAAAATGAAATATAAATGTCTTTATAACGCGGAGCATAAAAGTGCCCCATCCATCCCTTCTGCTCCCTGACAGATATACAAGAGAGGGCATGAAAGTAGAAAGAAGGGAAGAAGCCAACTAAGGAGGAGCAAGTGGAAATGAGGCAGAGAAATGGAGTGCAGGTGATGTGAGATCAGAAAAGAAAACTACTGAAATGGTGGAAAGGGACCAGCAAGAGGGAGTGGGTTGAGGAAGGGAGGAGGGAGTGGTGAATAGAGGCAGTGGAGAGGGGAAAACAGAACAAAATGCATGGGGCTGGAGATGTAGCCCAGTTGGCAGAGTATTCACCTTACATGCTCAAAGCCCTATGTTCAGTCCCCTGTACTACATAACCAGGTGTATGATGGCATGTGCCTAGGTTTCACTTAGAAGATAGGGACAGGAAGATGAATGATTCAGGGTTATCCTCAGCTACAGAGTGAATTCTAGGCCAGCCTGTGCTACCTATGATCCTGTAGAGAGAGAGAGAGAGAGAGAGAGAGAGAGAGAGAGAGAGAGAGAGATGGAGAGAGAGGGAGAGGGAGGTATGATGAACAAACATACCATGATGAAACTTTATCTGCTAACTACAAAAATTACAAAGTGTGTGCTGTAGTCAGGCCATGATTAGTATGCCACAATCCGATAAGCCCACCACAAAAGAGTCCTGTAGTCTCATGCCTCACTGCCTTCTGCTTCTGCCCACAGACTTCAGAGTGTTTGAACAAGGAATCCACTGATAGTCTCCAGGCACACCTGCTGGAGCTCCAGGCCCTAGAGGACAATGCCAGACAAGAGCTGCAAGAGGACTGTGAGCAGATGCAAGCCCAGCAGCCTGGGCTGCTTGGTAAATACCCACTGTCCACCTGGGGGAGTCCAGCCACTGTGAGCTCTACACGTGGAAAGCAGTGGCAAGCGGGGCTCATAGACCACAGCAACAATCCCAGCTCCATTTCCAACTCTCTGTGCAGTGGGGATGGAATTTTCCTTTTCTATCAAAATGGATGTGTAATTATCTCTACCTCAGAGGTCATTATGTGGATTGAATGGAATGTGAAATACATGTACAGCAAACGTGAGTCCAGTGAATGTGGACACTATGGGTATCACTCAATACAAGACAGAGACAAGCCTTGGCTAGGGTTTCATTGGATTGCCTCAATTTTGTGGACTTTCCAGTCCAGCGGTATCTGCAAATTGGAGGACTGAGGCATCGCCTGACTTTCTTCTGCCTACCGTCCCTAGCCTGAACTATATCTCTGGTTCCATTTCAACATCAAACCTGCTCTCTTGGTGTTCCAGAAGTTAGCAGAGGCAGTTAAGATCTCTGGAATTAAACTAGGTTTCAAACTTAACTCCAACACTCACTAGCTGTGTGACCTGGGCAGTCTACGATTTGTCCAGTGAGAGCAATGATAGTGCTGACCTCATTGTGAGCTATAATGACTTTTTGTGAGTAAAAGTCTCCTGATTGATTCTGGCTTTAGGCTGAATCCTGCTGGATTACAATCTTCTCCTGCTCCCCTCTCCGCAATGTGATCCAGCCAAGATCTGAAACCCATGGCTAGGAGAACCTCTGAATGTTTTGTCTCCTTAAAAGCTGACATAAATTTCAAGATTCCTGATTTGAGACCAAGACTTCAGAAGTGGTCCTCTGCCAACTGGACAGTTCCTTGTGCTTCCTTTGGTTTCCTGACTTGGTGCCCGGGTCCTGTGTGGCCTCCAGAGCTGGACTAGACTGATGCCAACATGCCCTAACTTGCTATTCCTCCTAACTAGCCAGCAGTAACCACACAGGTGGTTCAAGTCAAAGAAGAAACACTCAAAACTTTGAATCCCATCCCACATTTAATAGCTGTGTAGCTCCAGGTTGCTTACCTCTTCTGTTGCTTGTAATAAAACAGAGCTGGGATGGAGGAGGCAGAGGACGGCAAGGGAGGATCATCCATACGTCTAGCGTGGTTTCGTGATGTATCAACTGTCCCTTCCATCCTCCTGTTGCTTCTGTGATCCTGGAATACGTTTAGGAATGATCTCTCCTCATTTCTTCCTTCCAGAGTCCCTGAGGCAGGAGCTGACAGAGCAGCGAGTTGCCTGCAGTGAGCATCAGAAGGCCCTAGAGATGCTACAGAATGAGCTCAGGGCCGTGGGCCCCTTGGGGAAGTGGCAGGCCACCAATCAGTGTTCAGGGGACAGCAGAGACCACAGCTTCATTACAGAGGTCAGTGCCTTGTCCATATACACACAATACCCTAAGACCACACTTGGCCCACAGAGAACAGGCCCATATGGATGGATCTGAGAGCTAGATCCCTCCCTGGCTGGAAATAGCAAGACCCTGCTCCCACTCCTCACCCCTAGAGACACTTAGTGATCTGCAGGCTCCCCATCTTTGAAAAGTAGAAAAGAAATCTAAAGTGTTCTAAGTTACCTATAGTACTTGTTTGTACCTCTTAGCCTCCAGGTAGTTAGTCGGGGTCACTCTTCCAATCTGTGCAGGAAATATCTCTAAACAAACTCCCTGCTTAGCCCTCAGTCTAAACTGATCTTATTCTCAGGACTCTGGGAAACTCTCCTTCATTTTCCTGCGCAGGCTTTGCCCATCAGCCCCTTCCCTGCACATTCCTAACTCCTACTCTCATTGCCATCACCTTGTAACAATCTGGGTCTCAAGCTTCTGGTATTACAGCATGACTTTGGGCTCTCACTAGAATAAGCTCTAGGTGCCCACAATCCACCACTGAAAAACCTCCTTGACCGCTGGCTTCCGACCGCACCTGTTCTCTCTTAGTCTCCTGGCACCTGCATCCTGCCTCTACTTTCCTGTGATCCTCTCTCTAATTGGTGTCCTGCACAGCTTCACACTGGGGCCTCTGTTTCCCCAGCTCTTCTACCCTGAGGCCTCCTGGGACGCAGCTGTTAATACAGCACAGCTGACACTGTTAGTGGCCACAGTGGCTGTGGCAAAGAGTGGCATAGTTAAAGACGTGGCAGCTTAAGCAGGTGGAGTGCAAGGATTATCTGATGTCTTATTAAACTCTCTGAAGGTCATTACCCTCATTGGGACAGCTCTAGAAAGGTCAGGAGGAGACTAAATGGTAGCCCTTCATCAGAAACTTTGTCAGCAGCACCTCCAAGTCCCCGATGTTGAGTTGGCCTTGGCACCTACTGAAATAAATAAATAAACCAATTAACTAAATAAAGTGTAAAAGTCTCTACCTGCTGCCCTCCCCTCAGGATGTGGGGGCTACAGGCCCTCCTGGTTTCCTGCCCTGTGCTGCAGAGAAAGGTCTCCTGGAGGAGAATGCTCAGCTCCAAGACACTGTACTGCGCCTGCGTGCAGAGGTGGACCAGCACCTGCAGGAGGCGCTGCAGCTGCGTGAGCAGCACCGGTGAGTCCGCAGCCCAGCTTCCATTGTCTCCTGCCCCTTCCCTTTCCTCCGTCATTGCTTGGAGCCTCTGAGCTCTACAGCAGGACTCTTCTCTCCCCACAAGCCTCCTAAGACCTAGAATCAGGCCCAGAAGAGACGATGAGATGGAATAGTTCAGACAGTGTTGTGCATTTTAACTAGCGATGGCTGCATCCTGAAAAAGGGACAGTACCACCATGACTTCAGGACTCAGGGCAGTTATAGGATAATGTGATATGCATGCCTCCTAAGCGTGGAGGAAGCACCACGCTGGGTGTGTTTCCTCCTTCGTTGGGGTTTTTAATACAAATCCAATGTCTTGAATAGGTCTTCTTGGGGTATCTGTTTTTTTCTGGAATAAGATTTACCAGTGTGTTTCTGTCAAGGAATTTATATGCTTCATCTGTTTTTGAGTGTTTCCCTCCCAGAGTCAGTTGGTCACTTTTTTTTTTTTTTTTTTTTTTTTTTGGGTCATCTTAATACTCAGAGGATCCTCTTTCCCTTGATTATTTTCCCTTGGCTATTCTGAACCCTGCAGGGCCAGCTCTAAACTACTTTCAGCTGTGATTGTACTTAGTCATTTAACAGCTAAAGCACTTTTCTTATAGCATGCTCTACCTCACACTGCAGGTGTGTGGAAGGCTGCGGTTTGCAATTTGGTCAACAGTTGTTAACCTTTTCTCTCATGACTCCAACCAAGTTTCTTAATCTCTCCAGGCCTCAGTTTCCCAGAGAGCATCAGGCTTGGCAAAGCCCAGCACACAAGTGGTGGAGAAAATTAAGAGAAAGGAAAGAGATGTCAAGTGTAGAGGCGATGCTTCTAACCCTAGCATGTAAAAAGTTGGAATAGAGGAATCTTGAGTTCAATGCCTGCATAAAATACACCTTTCTGAGCCTGCTTTGCCTCCTCCAAAAGAAGATTTTAGCCAAGTATTTGGAGCAAGATTCGGCACATGGCACTGATAAAAAAAAAAAAAAAAAAAAAAGTCAGTTGTTAAAATTCATAAAATTGAGCTTAAACATGGAGGCTGGGAATGTAACTAGTGGTAGAGCACTTTCCAACCATGGGAAAAACCTGCATTTGAACACACACACACACACACACACACACACACACTTCCCCCACAAGTCTCACTGAACACTTTACTAAATTCATTCCCAGCATGTCAGATTTGATGGAGCTGAGATGGAGCCTGAGAATTAGCCTCAGATTTAGAATTAGTTAGACTCTGCCTTCCTGAAAATTTCCCAGGAGGAGATGCTGGAGTTGGCAGGTGAAACTGTGGCTCCACTCTAAGACTCTGCCTTACCCTTGCTGCTGTTAACAGTCAAGGTGAGAGAATGCTCAAACAGAGCATAAAGGAACAGGCCTCCTCCAGGCAGAGCATCAGCCCAAAGAAGCTAGACATAGTGGCACCTGCCTATAATCTCAGCACCTGGGAGACTGACGCAGAACTGCCAAGCATTTGGAGCCAGCCTGGGCAACATAGTGAGCTCCAGGCATCGAGAGCTACAGATTATTGTCTCAAACAATACTAAACAACCAAGAGAGGATGTCCTTTAGTGGGAATAGCCCTGGGTACTGATTTCCCAGGCAGAGATTCCTACCCAGGAGGGAGCCATGTTCAACGAATCTTCTCTGAGGAAGTCCTAATACCCTTGGTGGTGAGGAGAGTTGACTACTGCAAGAGGGGGTATTCACAGCACCCTCCCCATACTGTTGTTGTGAAATAACTAGGGTCATGAGGCCTCCTTCCCAGGTAAACTTGAGACTTGAGTTCATCTAAGAGCAGCCAGGAGCCTATCTGGCTAAGGTGGACCACTACAGATCAAGAAATGTACCATGGGATCTGAGGCAAGTCCTTCAAGTGAGGAAAGCAATGATCCCTCACCTGGGCAGGGGAGTAATCAATCACATAAAAATGTACATGTACTTCCTGAAAATGGCTCCCATAGGACTCAGCTGTGGACCTATTAGGATCCTCCTCTACTTTAAAAACAATGATAGCTAATGATTAAAAAAAGGAATCCGTGTCTTGGACTATTCGAGACACACATTAGTTCAATTTCTCCTTGCTATGACCCTGTAAGGTAAGTACCCCAACACTTCTATCCAACAGAAGAGGACACTGAGCCCAAGGTCACACAGTTAAAAATAATGGCAAAAGCCAAGGGCTTTAGCAATGTGGCCCTAACTACTACTATTTGGCGATGCCACCTGCCTTTCTAGAAACCCTGGAGAGGGTCCTCCTGGGTTTCAGAGTTCTAGGCCTAACTGAGAGAATGCTACCTCTGGTCCCCCCACCTGCCTTATGGGAGGAGAGTGTTTCTGAGGCCTCTTTCAGTTCTGTATTTCTTTTTCAAGGGAAGGGAACTCTTTTTCTTGGGGTTCTCCTTTACTGATGCTGGAGTGGGAAGAGCTTAAGAAGGTCCGCATGGTGAGGCTTAGCCTGAATTTCACACTGGAGACCCAGATGTCCTTCTCATAAGATCTTGATATCATTCAGTACAGGGCCACCAAATAGAGACATATGCCCCAAAGTCCAAGGGCTCAGGCTCAGAACCTGGGTGACCTTGAATGTGTTTCCATCCATCACAGGTTGCTGGAAGAGGACCAGAAAGCCCAAAGAGCCATGGAGGTGGAGGCACTCCGCCAGGAGCATCGGAAGGAGATGCAGGCCATGGTGGCAGATTTCAGTGGTGCCCAGGCCAGACTCCAGGCCCGGCTGGCTGCTCTGGAAGCCGAGTGAGCAAGGCCTTGGGCCTGGGGTTGGGGGTACTAGCAGTGTATCGTTTGGGAAAGTGAACTAGTATCCCTAGACTTTAATGGCTTTAAAACTTAGAAGTTCACTGAGTTCAGAAGTTCTTTATTTCCAGACAAATGATCCCTCACTTTTATTTTAATTTTCCCCCTCTCTGTCCTTACTTACTGGAAAATTTTATAAATGTGTTGATCATATGCATGCCCTCACTCACCTCCTCCCATATCCATCCCCCTTCCCTACCCACCCAACTTTGTGTCCTTGATTTTTTTAAAGCACAGTGAGTCTAAGGTGTACTGCCCATATATTCTTGAATATGTGGCCATCCACTAGAGGAGTGTGGATGACTACACTCTTAAAGGGCAGGCGCTATACTCTTAAGAAAACTGACCTCCTATCCCAGCAATTATCCGCAGCCGATAGCCCCTCAGCTAGAGGTGGGACTTGGTGCCCACCTCCCTCTCCATGCTGGGATTTGGGTCACCTTGAGTTTGTACAGGTCTCATGAGTTGTGTCACCACCACTGTGAGCTCATATGTGCAACTGTCCTGCTGTGTGAGAACCAGTTTTCCTTGTTGTCATCCACCGCCTCTGGTGCTTACAGTCTTTCTGCCCCTCTTCTGCAATAATTTCTGAGGAGGGGGTATAGCAGTCTTCCTTTTCCCCCCTTTAAGTTAAAAATATTTTCTCTTGCATAAGACGCATGGTTACAGATTCCTCTCCCCTGGCTCCTCCCAGTATCTCCCCACATCCTCTTCCATCCAGATCTGTCTCCTTTCGGCCTCTCATTGGAAAACAAATCAGCTTCTAAGGAGTAATGGTAAATTATAACATAGTATAAGAAGAAGAAACAAAATCTAACACTGTAGACTTGCATAAAACAAACAGAAGGAAAAGAAACCAAGGAAAGGCACAAGGAACAGATCGACACAGAGACCCACTTGTTTGCACTTGGGAATGCCATAAAAACACTAAAATGGAAGCCAGAATATATATGCAGAGGACCTGTAGGGGGGGAGGAGATAGAAAAAGATACATATGGAAAGGAAAAGCTTTAACACAACATCATGAGACAAGGAACTTCCAAAGATGCCATTGAGTGCGTGTTCTGTTGGCCATCTACTGCTGGGCATGCAGCCTACCCTTCACAGGGTTTATTTCCCATCGAGACTCCCTTGGGAAAAGGTAAATTTTCATGTGTAAGTTGTTATCAATTGGAGATGGCTTCTGGGTTAGGAACTAGAGCCCACTTTTTCTTCCAGCGTTAGGACACAATCTGGTACAGAGTCGGGCAGGCCCTGTGCTCCCTCTGTCCCTGTGAGGTCAGGTATGCACCAATCCTGTAGATATAGAGGACCTTTTTTTCCTGGTGTCCTCCATCCCCTCTAGCTCTTATAATCTTCCAGCCTTCTCTTCTGCAGGTTTCCCTGAGCCTGCAGGAGATTTGATGGAGACATCCCATTTAGGGCTGAGTGTTCAAAGGTCTGCCACTCTCTGCATAATAGCTGTATTTATTTCTGTATGCTATAGGAAATAGGAAGCTTCTCTGATGGTGGCCGAACAAGGCACTGACTTATGAGTATAGTAAAATGTCACTAGGAGTCATTTTATTGATACTTCTGAGCTAGCTAGTCTTAGGTTTTGGCCATCCAAGCAGTGATGGTTACGGGTTCCATCTTGTGGGGTGGGAGGAGGCCTTAAGGCAGATCATATATTAGTTGGTTACTCCCACAAGCTTTGTACCACCACTGCGCTAGTGCGTCTTATGGTCAGGACACCATCGTAGATCAGAGAGTTTGTGACTGAGTGTAGTACTTGTTTCTCCTTTGGCAGCACACAGAGTACCAAAGACACTAGCGTGTAGGGTGAAGCCTCTATGTAGGCACCAGCTCAGCGTCTCCGTGTTCAGTGCGTTGTGTAGCGGTTGTCTTCAGCAGTGGTGCTTTGCCATCCATTTGTGGAGACCAACTATAGCAGTCTCGTATTCTCTGCACTTTGACTCTGCACTTTATGGGTCTCTGTGTTTACTTGCCATTACTGCAAATAGAATCTTCTCTAGTGTGAATTGAGGGATGCACTGATCTATAACAATTTATTTTTATTTATGTTGGTAGAGGGCCAGAAGCAGCTTTCTTCTGGTTGCTGGGTGATAGTGAAGCTAGCAGAAGGGATGATTACAGGCAGACCAGTTAGGAGGTGATGTCGTGAGCCATGCTGAAAGGTAAAACCTCTTCCCCAGGGCTATATAGTAGGAAGTGAATTTAAGAGATTTGCTTTTAACCCTAACCCTAACCCTAACCCTAACCCTAACCCTAACCCCTAACCCCTAACCCCTAACTCCTAACCCCTAACCCAGTTGTAGTGAGTCTCGCCCAGAACTGCATGCATATAATCCATAAGCGGGAGATAAGACATGAGGATTGCAAGCCAGAAAGGGCTGTCAAGTGAGTTCATGGCAGAGCACTGAAATATTATCTCAGAATAAAAAGTTTTTTTTTTTTTAAAAAAAAAAGCCTATGGCTATAGCTCAGTGGTAGAGTGCCTGCTCATATCTTTCAGTCTTGACAGAAAAGCTGCAGGGAAATGTATCAGGCATGTGCCACCCAGTGGGCACTTGCCACATGCCTCTCAGTCTTGAGCCAGTCAACCCTTACTTCACTGACTTCACAACCACCCACTTTATAGCGTGCACACTTTATAAAGGAAGGAACTGCTGGGAGTGGTGGCGCATGGAGGCAGAAGAAGGTGGATTTCTGTGAGTTCAGGCTAGGCTGGTCTATATGACAAGACCAGCCTGAGCTACATAGTGAGGCGCTGTCTCACAAGCACCACCACTCTCCTCCTCCCTCCCCGGCACCCCAATAATGAACTCTGGCTCCAGGAGAAGTGATGTAATCAATGAGGCAAATAACTTAAAGAACAGTAGAGCCAGGATTAGAAGAGAAGTGGAGTTTTCTCATTTCAGAGTCCTCACTTGCCATCAATCAATAGCCAAAGCCCCTCCCACAATCGCCATCCTGCCTTAGTCTTTTATGGCGGGCCCCAAAGGCAAAGTCATGTAGTACTCTATGTCCCCGCCAGATGGAGCAAGAACCTCATGGGCATCAACCCTGAGGGCCTAGGGTAGGGTAGGACTCTTGTTATAGAGCCATGACTTGACCCAGAAGCTAGGCTGCATGCAGAATTTATGTGCATACTCCTTGATTTTGGAGGAATGAGAGAACTGACAGGAGCCAGACCAGGAGTAGAGGCTTGGGTAGCCATCCTAAGCACTGTTTCCACCCGTCTATTGAAAAACCTCTGTAGGACTGACTGCATACTTTAAACAGGCTAAAAGAGTCCGGAGAGAAGGCAGGAAAAGGAACTTCACGGCCGGAGGATCTGCAGCTCATAGGCCGCCTGCAGACACGCCTGAAGGAGAGAGAGGACATCATCCGGCAGCTCACGGTGAGGCCTGGGCTGAGAGGGGGGGACACTGCCCAGACTCACAGTAAGGGTGCTGGCTTTGAACCTGGCATTTCTATAGCTGCCTAAAACAATGTCTGTCAATCTGAAGTACTCATACCAAAAGAAAATTTTTTTTTGATACAAGGCAAAGAAAAAAGCCATCCTATTCCCAAGTTTAACAGCACTTGTTTAATGTTGATTCTATTTTTCATCCTACACAATTTGATAAAAATCTGTTTTCTTACCTTAGAATTTAAACAAAATTATTCAGCTTTACTATTGTTGATCTTCCTTTTTGTAAGATCAACCATTCATTTTCTAGTTAGCAAAGCCATTCTCTAGACCCCTTGAGAATTATTTCCAACTCCTTTAGTTCTGTACCTCAGAACCATCAAGGCTTGATGCTCTTCCCTAGGGATATCAGTTCCCTTGATCTGTCTTTGACTCACAGAATTATATTAATAAGGAATAACTGCTCCCTTGGTGAGTATAGGAAGATAATATAGTTATTATCTTTTTAAAATTGTATTTGTATTTAAATGTGTGTGTGCGTGTGTGTGTGTGTGTGTGTGTGTGTGTGTGTGTGTACACCACATGTATACAGGTGCCTTTGGAGGCTCAAATATGTTGTCAGATCCCCTGGAGCTGGAGAGTTCCAGGCATTTATGAACTGCACTAGGAATTAAACTTGGGTCTTCTGGAGAGCGGTAAGTGCTCTTCACAGGCGTGCTATCTCCAGCCCTAGTAATGATTACCTTAAAAACAATAATTGCTCAGGTTAAGAATACCTGCTGCTTCTGCAGAGGGTCCAGGTTCAGTTCCTGGCACCCACATGGTGGTTCTGTCCTCAGCACCACACAAATCAAGTGTGGTAGCACATGCTTGAAATCCCAGTACTTAGGAGTCAGAAACAGGTCAGAAGTTCAAAGTTATGCTCATCTTTGGCTAAATAGTGTGAGGCCAGCTTGGAATACAAGAGACCCTGTTTCAAACAAAGGCAAGGGAGAGAAAGGTTGAACTGTTTGCATATGGGAGTTATTTTAACTTTTGTACTATATTTTCCTTTTAGGTGCTCAGGATAGTTATGTGTTTTTACTTGCTAAGGCACGGTGCCCTTTCCTTCCCTGGTAATATGAAGCCCCAGAGGTGAAGGCACTTCCTAGGTGCTCCAGTGGCTGGCTGGCTGGCTGCCTAGTTGCCACTCACCCACTCCCTGCTCCAGGGCTTTCTTTCCTTCTGTCTTCTGTCCTCCCAGCATCTGGACAGAGCCAGTGGTCCATGCTCCTTAAGACTTGGTTGCCTTGGTTTTCCAGGAAGAGAGAAGATTTCACTACGCAGCCTTCCCCAGTGCAGTGTCCCATCGGAATCGGTCCTTCTCTTTCAATCCTCACCCAGGATACTTGACCCCTTCCATGAAGGTAAATCAACTTTACCACATTATCCAATCTGCACGTTTGTTCTCCTGAAAGCAGCTGCAGCACATTGATGGGCTGGTGGACATTCAGTGGAACAGTCACTGGGGAAAGCCACGGGAAGTAGTCTACAGTGCTAGCAAACAGTACTGAGAGAGTACATGTGACTTGTGTATGGACCTTTATTACTATAAATATTCCCTCCATCTAGATTACGGGAGAGAACATCCCACTTCTTCCCTTTATTTCTCCATAATACTTGTGGGCTTCATAATCATGACAGCATATTCATAACAACTCTCTCATCTCCTATCACGAGGTCCCTAAACTTGAAAAGAATCAGTATTTCATAGCTTACTAAGTAACAAACCTAGACTGAATGAACCCGACAAGATCTCATTCCTGGTTTTTAATTTATCCCTCTATTGTAGCAATGTAACTTGCACTCTAGAACTGAAGATGAAGTTGAAAATGAGGCAAGGCCAGCCCCTGCTATTATATGGCCTCTAAAATATTTTAAAAGTTATAAAACATATTTTTCCTCAAGTCTTGGATAGAGATCATAGATGTTTTGTTTTATTTTAAGTTTCAAAATAAAGATTAGAGAAAAAAAATTGGTTTGAAGGGCAGGGACCATAACTCAGTGGAAGAACAAGTGTCTGCAAGCTTGAAGTCCTGGATCCTATTCCCAGGACTGCAATGAAATTATCAATTAAAAAAATTACAGCAGTTGAGACATGGTTTCACTATGTAACCCTGGCAGGTCTAGAACTCACTGCGTAAATCAGGCTAGGCTTGAACTCAGAGATCTGCCTGCCTCTGTTTCCTGAGTGTTGATATTAAAGGCATGTGATAATAAGCCTGTCCCTACCTCCCCCGATAATATTAAAACAATATTTTAGTATATAAGTCAGATTGTTACTTCTTTTCCTTGTTACTTGGGTTGGGTTGCGTTTATAATAATGCTGTTCCAGGGAAAGCACTAACACCTTCCCTCTAACCCCAACAGAAAAAGAAGATGGAGGAAGTGCCCAGCCGAGTGGTCAGCGTGCCAAACCTTGCCTCCTATGCAAAGAACTTTCTGAGCGGAGACCTGAGCTCCAGGATCAATGCCCCTCCCATAACTAAGTCACCCAGCCTGGACCCAAGCCCCAGCTGTGGCCAGCCTTACAAACCCACCCAGTCACTAGATGGGAAAACTGCCTCAAGGTGCGTGTCAGGCAGGTGAAGGTTTCTTTAAGGACAGGAAAGAAACTGGGGTCTCCCTAGGCACCTGCTAAGGCATCTGGCATCTGATCTAAAGAGTAGGAGGAGTCCAGCCTTGGAGACAGTAACACCATAGCCGAATGGGACCACTGATGATAGAAACTGTGTTTTCCTGAGAATTTTGGTGCTAGACATTAGAGGGTCTAATTTTATGGCATCATTTAGATCTGTATTTAAAATCCACTTTTCTTGGCTGTGTGGTCTTGGGCATGTGACCTCTAAAGTTCCCTGTATTACTATCTTAAAAATGCACAGTAGCTGCCTGATTGGATTGTTGTGACTAAAGGAATTAACCTGTAAGATATTCCTACCCTCAGACCTGACACAGAAGTGTTATAGCTAGGGCTACTTTTCAGCGTGGTTTGGCACTGTTGAAGCAGTGAGAGCTTCTCAGTGAGCCAGGCTCAGTATGGGTGATGCTGTCTGATGCACCCCTCATTTTCCCTTGTGATGCGCTTGCTTCCCTTCCAGAGCCGTGTGTGGGTTCATTCGCCTTTGTTTTTCTAACTGTCCTTCTTATCAAGGCCTTCATTCAAAGGGCATGCTTTAAATTCTGAGTCTGAAGTCTACATTAGAAAGTCTCCTCAAAATGTTCTTATTCCAGCTCTCTGTATCCCAACCTGCCCACGGCTGTTTAAACTGGAGGGGAGGCAGAGATCTTGACTGTTGAGCAAGAAATCACTTGCCACCGGAATGAATGTAGCTTCTTTGGGTCCTGTCTTGTGGAAAAAGGTCCTCTGCTTCAAGCTATTCATTTTTTGTTTGTTTTGTTTTAATTATTTATGAGTCAGGTGCAGTAGTGCATGCCTTTAAACCCAGCACTCTGGAGGCAGAGGCAAGTGAAACTCTATGATTTCTAGGCCAGCAGTCTACATAGAGCATTCTAGAACAGATGGAGCAACAAAGTGAGACCCTGAACTAAACTCAGGTCCTCAGGCTTAGCAGGCTGCTATTTGATACGAAGCTTCACAAATGCAGTGACTAGGTGACAGTTTCACTGCCTGCTCTTTCTTCCTTTGATCTATTAGGCAAATTTCATAGCCTCATTAAAATGCACACAAGTAATATTCTACAATAAGACTCACAATGGAACATCGTGTAACTTTTTTTTTTAACTTAGCTGTCTGATTTGTGCCTAAAATGGATAATGAATGTTACAAAAGGCATCAGTGTCATAACCATCAAGTGGTCAGTGACTGAAGAGCCCTTGGGGTTAACACGAGAATGAGACACTCCCTCCCACTCATCCTTCACAACTGGTTTCCAGCTGCCAATGTAGCTGGTCAGTCTGGTATCTTTTGAAAGGATAACAAGCATTTAGCTTCTCCGGGAAAGATGGTACAGTATTGTTTTTTACCGAATAAGTTTCATAGTCATGTAAAACTTTCCTTTTTTCAAGGGCCCAAGATGGTGAACCAGCCCAAGCCAAAGAAGCCCCACAGAAGCAAGGCTCTCCACACCAGGAATGGTTTACCAAGTACTTCTCATTCTAAACTGACCTTTGGGATCTGTCCAAAGGAGGACATTAGAAAATCATTTCAACCATCTGAAGGAATAAATTAGAACCACCCAACCAGCTGGGAATGATTTACATGTGGTGGATAGCCAAAACAAAGTGTGGCACTAACATTTCAGCTTCATTGTGACACCTGCTTATGTAAGAATGCTTATAGTTAAAGATGAAACAAGACAGTTATTAAAAAGCACCCCTAAGAAAATGGTATTAATCTCTGATGACCAAATTACCCATTGTATTCCTAGTGCCTGTCATGTCATACTCTACTTGGTGAGGTATCAGACTTGTGATTGCCATGGTCTGCTTTAAAAATATTTTTTCTTGGTCATCTCCACTAAGTTATGATTATATATATGCATATGTATATATATGCATATGTATATAATTCCAAATGCATATCTAACCTCAAAGTGAAGAGGAATAATAAAATAAAAGTTCAATATAAAAGGAAAGCCAATGAGAACAAAACACCAAACCTACCAGGAATGGACTGCAGCATGCTTGGATTGCATGTTTTGACTTCCAAGGTCTGGCACAGGACAGACTGCAGAGGGACAACACCTACCTCAAACAGGCCTTCACAAGATTAAGCAGCACACTATAGGTACAGCCATCAAGCCTGCAGCACACTATAGGTACAGCCGTCAAGCCTGCAGCACACTGTAGGTACAGCCATCAAGCCTGTGCCTCCGTTAGACATCTCAGCTTCAATGACCATTGTGCGAAGTCTTTGCGAAGGTTTCTAGACTGTCTGTTCTCTGATGTCAACCACTGCTGGACCCGTTCTTTTACCAGCCTCAGATGTTATGTATGTATGGCTTCCCAGCTGCATGGAGTTCCCAAGGAGAGCACGGAACTGCCCATGGTGCTGAAGCTGCACTTGTCTTACCCCATGACACAACTTTCAGTGGGTAAACTTTTCTTCTCTCTGGTGCTGGCCCAGCAAGTGGCCTATCAACAGATGTCAACTCTATGCACTGTCAAATTTTTGCTCTTTGAATAATAAAACTCTGAACTAGACAATAAAAAATGTCTGTCTCTGCCTCCACTA
The DNA here is from genome assembly GCA_019843815.1 of Montemys delectorum. Lineage (NCBI taxonomy): Eukaryota > Metazoa > Chordata > Mammalia > Rodentia > Muridae > Montemys > Montemys delectorum. The sequence goes on along the minus strand of JADRCD010245168.1, from coordinate 2,238 downwards.
CCACTACCTGGCTTATTAATCACTTTCAAACTTTAAAATCTTTTTTGGTAGTACTAGATATAGAACCCAGGACCTTGAGCATGCTAGGCTAGTGCTCTACTACTGAGTTACCAGGCCTGTAAGAATACACTTTTGGCTGGTGTTTGTTTGGAGACAGGATTTCACTGTACCCAGAACTCACTGTATCATACAGATTCTCCCATCTCTACTCCACACCACAGTGTACCACCATACCCAGCTAGAACCCACACTGTGTGTGCATCCTAAAAGACTGCTTGACTTACTGCCAGGGCCTTTTTCCATTTTGAATGCAACCATTTGTCACCATATTTGGACCATTTGTCACCATATTTGTCACCATATTGGCACATGACTTTTCAGTGCCGACTTTTTTTGTCTCTCCTGCTCAAGATGAGCCTGCTATAAGTCAAAAACACTGCAGTGTTGGCTATTACACTAAAATTTTCATGATGGAGTTAATATACAGACAACAAAAATGCATTACTTGCAGGTAAGAGACCAAGATGAAGATGCTAAGCAAAGTGGGGAAGCATCCTAAGTCTCCAGTATTAAGCCTCTTTACAAGGGTCCTAATCCCACTCATGAGCATGCAGCTTTTATTGCTTTACCACTCCTACCCAACACTTGGGACCAGAAGTGCATAAGAGTGCATAGCAGTGCTATAGCACATGGTTAGTATATGGAAGGCCCTGAGTTCAATCCCCAGTAAGATTAAAAGAATGTTTGCGTATTTTCAATTCATGAATATACATGAGTTATCTGAAGCATGGGACCAAAGTCTAAACACATTCCGTTACACTTCTATATCCACCTTATTCTTTTCTTGGTACACCTGCATTTTTACTCAATGCATCAAGTATGAAAGTTTCCACTTAACAGTGTCAGGTCAATATTGGAAAAGCTTAGATCTGGGAGGATTGGATTTTTGATTAGGAAATACTTAGTCTTGTTTCCCATAAGTATAATTCCAATATTTGCCAGTAAGCAGTGAGCACTGTATTTTATTGGGGGCGTTACAGGTGGTTGTGCTTTTTTTGATCTGGGCATTTCTCAGCACTGTAATTCTTGGTAAGGCGCAACACAAGACTTTTCTGTCACCCTCTGCATTTTCTTGCTGCTGAGCGCAAATACCTGACAAAAAGAACTCAAAGAAGTTTATCATGGTTCAAGGTTCAGTCCACCATAGCTGGGAAGAACTGAGCTGAAGCAGTTGTCAGTGTCCAGATGGGAAGCAGAGAGCAAAAAATACTGTTGCCTAGCTCACTTTTTATTCAGTATTGGACCGCAGCCCTGGGAATGATGCTACTCACATATATGGGGGGCTGACCCACCTCAACCAAGATGAAAAGAAACTTCAAAGACATGCTAAGTGGTCTGTCTCCTGGGTGAGACCAGTTCCTATCAAGTTGATAACATTAACAAACCATCAAAGGGGCCAAGGTCCCAGCCACTCATTTCATCCAGCAGGATGTCTGGTAGTTTGAATGACATGGTGACTTGGTTTGGGGCGTGTATGTCCCCCAATAAGACTATAAAGTGATGTGTCTTACCTTATGATCATTTGGGTGACTGAGATTTGGTGTCCTGAGCCTGTTTACCTCGGCAGAGTGGCAGGGCAGCAGAGCGGGGCAGGTCTGTGCCATCTGTGCAAGGACAGCTCTGAAGTGTGGGCGAGAGTGACTGACTGCTCCTGACCACACTGTCCACTGCAGGGGTCTAGACACAGACCTGACCGGAGCACCCATGCTGAGCAAACTAATACCCAGGACTAACACAACCAATTCCACACAGCAGCACTTAGACGGCAAAAGTGTGTAGGAGTCTTCAGCAGAAAACCAAGTCAGGGATGTCAATAGTTGGATAAGAAGCTAGGTTCATGTACAGAAGGTAAGGAAGTGAACGTCCATATGATCACAAGCACAAGCACAAGTGTAGACTAGACAAATACAGTTGTGCAGGAAGCAGCAGAGTGGAGACTGGGTAAGGAGCTGGAACAGATAAAGGGAAATGTTTAAGATGGAATGTGGGTGAGGTGCAGGGAAGGAGCCAAGGACAGACATCGCCACAATGCTTCATCCTAGAGAAAGCAATTGGCCTGGGATCCATACATGTGGGAAGGCCACTCTTACTCAGATAGGCAACTGAAACAAGCAAGACACTTCCCTGAATCGGTTAGGTCACACATAGGAGTAGGGTTAGGTCACACATAGGAGTAGG